>JAWLRI010000390.1:2378926-2466319 GCA_034781795.1 Crypturellus tataupa
AGGGAGCACTCTGTGCCTTCATCCAGGTCATTGATGAACAAATTGAACAGGACTGGACCAAGGACTGACCCCTGGGGAACACCACTAGCCACAGGCCTCCAGCTAGACTCTACTGCTGATTACCACCCTCTGAGCTCTGCTATCTAGCCAATTCCCAATCCACCTCAGTCGGTGGACCACTCATCCACCTCACACCTCGGGAGCTTGTCCAGGAGGATGTTGTGAGGGATGGTGTCAAATGCCTTGAACAGCTTTATCAACAGCTGTAAAGTCTAGTAAGAGATATATCTTCCAAAATCATATTCCTGTGATTAGATATCAAAGGGATTATTTGTGGGAATAAAATCTGTTCAGTTGAAGACAGGAAAACAATGAGGAGCCTTTCCTTTAAGAAAAGAAATACTGTAAACTCCACATTAAGTCTATTTAAAAAAAAAAATCTATCACACAGTCTTTTAGAGACTTAACATTAAATATCAAAAATTGTGATTTGGCCACTACTCTTTACAGCTATCGTATATATCACCTATTACCACATATTACCTATGATTCTATTAGGCAAACTAAGGCAAACTCATTACTTATCTCTTAAATAAATTTCTTAAATAAAAAAAAAATCCTTTTTTTGGGTATGAATCAGATGAATATCTATCAATTAAAAGATCATCTACTATTGGTGGATGGATGGCAGTTAAAGGGACTTAAATCAAACATATATACTAACATGATTTTACAAAGCTTTTCCCTATTAGGAGTATAAATTTTAAAAAGCTTTAGCTATAGTTATTCTTTAAGATGTATTTAGAAGTATTAGGTTTTTCAAATAACTATATATATGCTGATTAATGAATCAGTGTTAATATTGTCACTGCTAAAATAAGGTATTTCCTTTGCATTTCAGTTTCTCCACTGACTTTCATTCAATAACAAATTTAGACTAAATAGGTTTTGTGTGAGATTTATTGAAAACAAGAGACAAGATGGCATGACTTAAGGGCACTTGCCCTTAAGTATTTACTTAGAAATCTATTCATAGCAATCAAAAGCATAACAAAAGTACAAACTGGTCAATGATGTATTTCTCCTTGGTTCTACACCTGCCACACTTAAACTTCAATTACTCTTGTTAGATATACTTAGGTGTAAGTTCATTCCATATCAAAGAGGATATTTACCTTTGTTGTGCTGCAGAGTTCCTGGTAACTGCTCTGAAGTTCTTGAATGTTGTTCTTTAGAGCTGCATCATTCACCAGTTCAAAAAGTGCTTCCCCCTTCTCAATCACTGATTTTACTGAAGGCTCATGGGACAGAACTGTCTGTTGTATGGACTACAATGCAAGCAAAAACGGTAAAACACAGACTGAACACAGAAGAGCTTTTTCACTTGCATCCTTTTGGTCCAAAGCACAGCCTTCCATCATGGTATATATCACCCTTTCCATTACCATCACTAGTAGACTGTGTTTCTCAACTACATCCCGAGACAGTAACTTCTTAGCAATTTAAGAGCAACTGCCACTTTTTCAAGTCCCTAACAGCATGTCTGATAAACCTGGAGATAGTAACAGAAAGGGAGTGTATGTATGAAGGGGCAAACACAAGGGTAAAACTTGTTCAGAGGAACCACTACTCTGAACAGATGGGTAATTATGATCAAAGCTACACCTTCATGAAACAATACGCAGTTTAGTGCATACTGCACTCACAAGAGTGAGAAATCTGACTGCTGTTACTTCATTGTTATATTGGTACTTCTGATATAAGTTAAGTAGTCCTTCAGCTTTCATTGCTGCTTCCTGATTATTTAAATATATATATACATATATGTACATATTGTTGTGTCATTGCAACAGATAGCATTGCATCCATGAAAAGACAGTCAGATACCAGGTCCCTGAAGGCACACAGTTTTGACTCATGACTTTGAGTATTTAAGCCATGTCATGTTCTGAAAAATCAGGAAATGCACTTCACAAAAGAACTGTAATAGACAGGCAACTACTTCTGTTGGAAAGATATAAATTTCTTAAGATCCTAATTAAAAAGGTGAAGGCTGTAGTCTCTAACCAACCTGGATGTCAGTTGAGCTGGGACATGGAACTTTAACCAGAAAGCTTGCTAAGCCAAGGTAGACAGAAGCAATATTTGCAGTGAAGAAAGACTATGATCAATTGCTACCCTTGCTTAAGCTGCCATTATTGGGTTAATTATCAATGGAATTATTCATATTGGTGTAAATAAGAACAGAATTGGGCTCTGTAACAGGAAACTTTCAAATATATAAGCTTTAAGATGTGCATTTCAAATCCACACACACTCTCTGATTTGTAGGTGCAGGTATCATGCAGCTTTTCACTCTAATGCTGAATCAGATATCCAGATAAGGATGTCTCATAAATCTATTGAGGACTCTTGAAGACACCTGTATTTACTGTGATTCTCTAGATCAAAAATCATGTATATAAAGGAATGATACAACAATTTTTACCTTATATTTGGATAACTGGGCCTTCTTCTCATAGAGTTCACTTTTTGGTTCTACTGGAGTATGTAAGATGTCTTGGTACTCTGTTAGCCACTGAGTTTGTGCTTTGTATTTGTCTGAGAACTCCTTGGCCAGCTGTAGGCACTTCTCTGAAGTAATGTGTTCTTTCCTGATCGAGCCAGCCAACTCTTCAAGTTGTTCAACGTAATCATTGATTTCTTTTCTCAACTGGGAAACTTCCTTTTCTTCTATGTACTTTATAGCTCGCTCAGCCTTCTCGCGGGCAGATTTCAGTAAACTATGGCCTATGTCCATATCACTCAAAAGGAGCTGCAAAGGAAACATCAATTAACAGAAAATATAAGTAAATTCTTGCTTCTTTCATTTTGATTCTTTGTAGTTCTATTATTAATGAGATACTAAATATTATTTTGCTAAGTACAGAAATAGAATTGCTAGGGAAACTGGGTGGACTTCCCATTACTAACACACTTGAAGTTGAATGTGGAGAGCTAAAAGAAAGCAGAAAGAGCAAACACTTTTTCAATGGAGCTATTGCAATGAGAAGAAACAGTTTTTCTTGCTCAGTGTCTACTGTGATGAAGTACATATGATAAGATGACTTGGGAGGGGAACTTATTTTAAATTTTAGGCTAAAACAAAATATGCATAAAAATATTTTACTGAAATATAGGATTATATTATTTAGCATTATTCATAATCTCAACAACCAAACTGTGACCTAATGTGAGTATGATAACAAGGAAGAAAAAATATGGTGCTCTTTATACTTTTAACGTCTTTCTGTAAGTTGAACTTGAAAAAAGGTGTATGGATTCTTTTTTTCTGAATAGAAACAGAAGAGAAACTGGAAACAACTGCATTCAAGTAGTACCTCTAACTTTTGCATTTTTTTCTCCATTGCTATTTTATCCACGACATCGAACTTGGTGATTACATCTCTGAAGTTCTTGTTGGTAGCTCCATACCAATTTGTGTAAGCACTGAAAGCTAATTCTGACTCCTCTATGCTTCGAATCTCTTCTTCCAGAAACTTTATTTGTTCCTATAAACAAATATGGGGAGAGGGGGAAGAAACAAAACTAATTTGAGATGCTTAATTTTGCTATTATTTACATGCTTAAAATTGCTATTTATTAACAAAAATGGTATACAAGATTAAATGCATTGTTTCTGAGTACTTTCCTATCTAGTGGATAATTCTTACAAGAGTCTTTGTAAGGTATACATATATTACTGATATCATAAGTATTAGTGATACAGCAATTACTAATGTTAAAATACATATAATACTGAACACTCAAAAGATAGTTATATTTTTAAATTTGAATTTCAAATAGTGGTTATGCTACTACCAGACACTTAGCATTTAATGTGACCTAAAGAACTTCTCAATTCAAATTACCCAAAGCTACGATAACCTGAAAACTTTTCTCTAGATGTCATTTAGTATTCAATAAATTGAATACTGAATTCTGAATTTCTTTCCTGAAAAAGACAGTAACAACATCTGCTTAAATACTGAAAATTCTGAAAAGGGCTTTGTCCTGCTTATATTTCTCCAATCCATCTAGCCCAGTGAAATCTAGCCTATACATAAATATACACATATAAATGTTATAGTATGGAGTCTACAAAAATGAATAATCTCTGACATCTAATTAAGGGCTACCTGAATCTTCTCAGTTGACATTTATCATACTTATAACGTTTATAATGTTTTATAATTTTATAATACCAAACTGTTTTTCATTACTTACCAATATATGAAGAAGAAGAGTTTGATATCGAGAATTAAGTTGTGTGGCTTGGCTTCCCATTCTACTTGTAGTGGGACTTTCTTCTAGTATTTGCTGAGCCAATACCCCAACCTCCTCCACATCATCTTTGTAAACTGCAATTTCCTCATGCCACTTCTATAAAAAAGCCATTATCCAGTTTATATGATTAGGATATGATTATTAGGCACACTAAGGAAGAAGGTGGAAGAGGAATGTTACATGGACAGGACAATCAGTGTGATGCAGCCAAAGTCAGAGGTGTCCAGCAGGAGCATGGAAGTGGGGAAGTCAACATAAGATATGCTTACAGAGGGTCCTCTTTAACCTTCCCAGGAAAACTGCATGCTTGATTACTTCCGTGAAATGCCTGCACACCAATGCACGCAGCATAGGGAATAAACAGGAGGAAATGGAGATCTGTGTGCGGTCCCAGGGTCATGATATCATCGCAATTACAGAGCCATAGCGGGAAAGCTCAGATGACTGGAGTGTTGTCCTGGAAGGCTATGTGCTTTTCAGGAAGGACAGGCTGGGAAGGCAAGATGGTGGAGTTGCTCTACATGAGAGAGCAACTGGAATGCATAGAGCTCAACCTGGGGGTGGATGATAAGCAAGTTGAGAGCTTGTGGGTAAGGATTAGAGGACAGACTAACATGGGAGACACCATGGTAGGTGTTTGCTACAGGCCACCTGATCAGGATGAGGAAATTGATGAGGCCTGCCTACAGACAGCTGGAAGTAGCCTCACAGAATAGGCCCTGGTTCTCATGGGGAACTTGAACCACTCTGATATCAGCTAGAAAGATCACACTGCTAGACACAAACAGTCCTGGAGTTCCTGAAGAGCACTGATGATAACTTTTTAACACAAGTTGTAGAGGAGCCAACGAGGAATGGTGGGCTACTGGACCTAGTACTAACAAATAGAGAGGGACATGTTGGAGATGTGAAGGTGGTGGGTAGCCTCAGTGGCAGTGATCATGAGTTGATGGAGTTCGGGATCCAAAGAAGAGGAAGTAGGGCTGCAAGTAGCCTTGCAACTGTGGACTTCAGGAGGGCTAACTTTGGCCTCTTCAGAGACCTGCTTGGAAGAATCCCATGAGCTAGGGCCCTAGAAGGAAAGGGAGCCCAAGAGAACTGGTCAGTATTCAAGCACCACTTCCTCTATGCCGAGCAACAGTGCATCCCTATGAGTAAGAAGTCAGGCAGTGCAGGCAGGAGGCCTGTGTGGATAAGCCAGGGAGCTCCTAGCAAAACTCAAACAGAAGAAGGCAGTATACAGAATGTGGAAAAAAAGGATGGGCCCCTTGAGAGGAATATAGGAATGTTGTCAGGGAATGCAGGGATGTGACAAAGAAGGCTAAGGCGCATTTGGAATTAAATCTGGCAAGGTATGTTAAAGATAACACAAAGAGCTTCTTCAAATATATATATAAATAATACATCTATATAATATTATATATATATATATATTATATATATATACATATACTTATGTATATATAAAAAAAATATATAGACTAAGAGTTACTGCATGCCTTCTTTGTTTCAGTGTTTCCCAAGGCATCCCTCTGGAACCCCAGACCATAGAGAAAAGAGAAAAAGCCTGGAGAGAGGAAGAATTGCCCTGGGTAGAAGAAGATTGGGTCAGAGAACTCTTAGGTAAACTTGATACCCACAAATCCATGGGCCCTGATGGGATGCACCCAAGAGTGCTGCGTGAGCTGGCAGATGTTACTGCTAAACCTCTCTCAATCATCTTCAAAAGGTCCTGGAGAACGGGGGAGGTGCTGGAGGACTCGAAGAAAGGCAATGTCACACCAGCCTTCAAAAATGGCAAGGAGGAGGACCCAGGCAGCTATAGGCTGGTCAGTATCACCTCCACCCTTGGAGAAGTGATAGAACAGCTGTTGTCTCCAAACATGTGGAGGATAAGAAGGCGCTCAGGAATAGTCAGCATGGATTCACCAAGGGGAAATAATGCTTGACTAACCTGATAGCCTTCTTTGATGGAATGACCAGCTGGAAAGATTAGGGGAAAGCCCTAGATGTCATCTACCTTGGCTTCAGCAAGGCTTTTGACACCATCCCTCTCACTATCCTCTTGGATAAACTCCAAAAGTGTGGGTTGGATGAGTGGATGCTGAGGTGGATTGAGAATTGGATGGATGGCAGAGCTCAGAGGGTGGTAATCAGCGGTGGAGTCTAGCTGGAGGCCTATGGCTAGTGGTGTCCCTCAGGGGTCAGTCCTCAGTCCAGTCCTGTTCAATTTATTCATCAATGACCTGGATGAAAGGACGGAGTGCTCCCTCAGCAAATTTGCTGATGATACGAAACTGGGAGGAGTAGTTGATACTCCAGAGGGTTGCGCTGCCATCCAGAGGGACCTGGACAGACTGGACAACTGGGTGATGAGAAACCTCATGATGTTCAACAAGAGCAAGTGCAAGGTCCTGCACCTGGGTGGGATTAACTGCAGACACAGTACAGGCTGGGGACTGACCTGGAGAGCAGCTCTGCAGAGAAAGACCTGGGTAGTCGTCCTAGTCATGGTGGATGACAAGTTGATCAGGAGACAGTAGTGTGCCCCCGTGGCCAAGAAGGCCAATGGCATCGTGGGGTGCATTAAGAAGAGCGTCTCCAGTAGGTCGAGGGAGGTGATCCTGCCCCAGGTGATCCTCCCCCGGTGATCCTACCTCAGGTGATCAGCCCTGGTGAGACCACATCTGGAGTACTGTGTCCAGTTCTTGGCCTGAGAACAAAAGGAATGTGGAACTACTGGAGAGAGTCCAGCGGAGGGCTACGATGTTGATCAGGGGCCTGGAACTGATCTTCCTCTTAGGAAGGGCTGAGAGAGCTGGGCCTGTTCAGCCTGGAAAAGAGAAGGCTGAAAGGGGATCTAATCAGTGTCTATAAATACCTCAAGGGAGGCAGTGAGGAGGATGGGGCCAGTAGTGGCCACCGACAGAACAAGAGGAAATGCCACAAACTGAAACACCAAAAGTTCCACAGGAACTTAAGGAAAAAATAATTGACAGGGAGGGTGACAGAGCCCTGGAACAGGCTGCCCAGAGAGGTTGAGGAGTCTCCTTCTCTGGAGATCTTCAAAACTGACTTGGATGAAATCTTGTGCCACGTGCTCTATGTGACCCTGCATGTGCAGCGGGGTTGGACTAAATCTCTAAAGGTTCCTTCCAACCTGAATGATTTCATGATTCAGACATTTTAAACACAACAGGAATATTGTTGCAACTAATTTAGGATTAGAAAGCCAAACAAATACATGATTATAAACATGGAATTACAAGAGGGAAACAAAACTGAATCTGATGATAGTCAGTTGACCCAGAATGGAGTAAATGTGATGGATGTTTCATCAGAGAAGCTTGACATCATGTTATTACAGTAGATGTAATACTTTTTTTTTTCCAAAGTAACAGCAGAAATACAAGTTGTGCTTCCTATAGAAGATGTATGTTGTTCAGCTTGAAAAATGACTGTAAAGTGTAATCTTGAATTTTCAGAAATTCGCTTCCTTTATTTTTTCACAATCACATCTATTTTCTGCAGAGTCTAAGAAAAGTTACTACACTGCAAAGACATCACGACAGAATTGGTCAAATTTTACTCTGCTTACAACACTAACACTTTCCCTCTCTAGGATCAATCTTTGACCTCTGTTATGCCTTCACATTTCATTTCAGCAAATGAATTCCAGATTTCTCTGGGAGATTTCAACATTGATATATCCATACCTTTATCAGTAAAATGGATGTAGGCATTTGATATTAGTAAATGTGTTCTCTGACATACCCTACAGCCTTGATCCCCAAGTTAGTGGGATTTTCTTCCAGCATAAGATGTGTAGAGAAGCAGAGTAGCAACACTAACCTTGTCCTAACTGGAGACTGCAACAGGGCCAAGACATATACCTGGACTGAGGAGCTAGGAAGCATTCTTGGATCCTCTTTCACAGTATTGCCTCAGAATGATTACTAATGTTTCCTGACAGTTCTACCTGATCAGTTTCACTGATGTAGAAACCTTGTGCAATATTTTGTTTAAATAATTCCTTGAAGGATATTGCTTACCTTCATTTGTTGTAGCTGCATCTCCTTTGTTGCTCTACCAGACTGCCTTCCAGTCCTGATAGTAACTTTCTCCTCCAGATCTGTTAGCCAGTCATTTACTTTCTGATTTTTTTTCTCCATTAATCTCAATCTGCTCACAGTTCCATTTAATTGTGTTCTTGCTTCAGAAAGCCTGTGCTGATAAACTTGCCAATCCTGCCGTAAGGACTCCAGGGTTCGGTCTTCTATCTGAGGCATGCCCCAGGGAATCACCTCCTCTCTGGCATGGACAGCAGCATTCAGTAATGCCTGTCCTTCTGCACAGTGGACCTGCAACTCCTGTAAATGCAATTACAGACAAAGATCCCATATTAACAGGTTTTATTCACACACATGCAGCTTAGGGAAAAAAGCAGTTAAAAAATTAACCAGATCTTCCCTATAAGCATTTATGGTTGAACATACCATAAGGTTATGCTGCTTTCTGAACACCTTACGCTGACATGTTCATTTACAAAACAAACATCATATTACTGACCAGTGAATTAGAAAGAATTACTGATGAAACCTGCTTTATATTCCTTCCTCTCCTTCCAAATTTATCAATAACTTCTGAAACAGTTGCCATTTGAGCTGTCATGAGAGCCTGGAATCCATTCAGCACAACCTTAAATTCTGAATTTTCCAGCTCTGGCAAACACACTGAAACATTGACTCTAAAGTTGAATCTGTGTAAGATAAACTGAATAACAAGCTGAGGCTTGAGATTTAGAACTCAGGATCTTTAATAATAAACATGCCTGTTCATTTCTATGCTTTTCACCCACCTTTACAAAATAATTTTAGATATCCTCTTCTGTGTAAATGTGGTATTTTCACAATTATAGAATTTGCTTTAGGAAGTATGCAGGGAATTAGCTTGATTAACAAAATACAAACAGGAAATTAACCAATGTACTCTGTGTCTTTTATAGTTGAGGTATATATTTAGATTTGTAAATGGTTTCAGATTTTTAAAAATAAACTCCTATAGAAAGACATATGCAGAACCCCTAGTCATACAAAGATCTTCACAATACCCTGGAAAAGATATGAGGTACATCATAACTCATGAGCTCGAGTATAGACCTTCTGTGTTACTGGTAGTTTCAAGAACAGGTATGTAAATATTCTAAATTAGCTTAAGATCATAACTGGGAAATTACTGAAGAACTAAGGGTTCACCCTTCGCTATCACCTGCAGGATTCACTCACAGTCTTCCCAGCTCACCTGAGAGGTGAGATTGGGTGCTGAGAATCTCATAGCTGTCTCATGGAACTGGAATAATTCAAAGAATAACGTATTCCATCAGACATAGCTGTCTAACACAACTGGCAGCTGGCTGTCATTCTCTTGCTTGTTCACAGAAGCCTAGCTTAGGTTACACATTGCCATTTAGATTCCTGAAGGTAGGTAAGATTCATCTGCACTGTAAGCAGTGAAAGATGAAAACTCAGTGAAAGGATTACTTTTGATTTTCCGTGAAACAGAAAGAAGAGAGAGCATCCTCAATATAGGCCAAGATCCAAAACAAATTCAGTATTTGCAAGAAAGCTTTACCATGCCTGGGGACTGCACACAAGACCTGACACTTCTTACTTGAAATAAGTGACAATATTTCAACTGACTGCTTTACTGGAAGCATTTTTGCGTAGCAAAAGATTTAAATTTCTGTAACTGTTCTAAACTGTTCTCAAGGCCAAAAAGAGATGAAATTGCTGTCCAGTGTTTAATATTACTTTGTTATTATACAAGCAGTACTTTTTGACTGGAGAGATCACAAATTCTGTACCTGTAGATCTTGGAGAGTTGCTTCCTGTTTCTGGGTATCACCTTCCAGATGTGATAAGCAGTCGAGTTTTTCCTGCTCCTTCTCCAGCCAGACTTCAAAGGCCTTCAAATTTCTCTGGTACTCTTGATGTAAGTGAAGCAATCCTTCAGCTTTAGTTGCTGCCTCCTGTTTATTTAAATATATGCATATATATGCATTAATTTTCCTCAAACCAAGAAATTCTAAATCTGTATGTGACATCAAGGAAAACACTTGGCTATGAAGCTGACTGTTCCTAAAATTCAAGAATTTGAATCCTGAGGATAGTTTGATCAGTTATAGAGAAACAGGGGTCAACTGTGGGGATACTTACCTAAATTCTGTGGCTTTGGGGATTTGAAGTTTTAATATTGCATCCATTTTAAATAGAATCTTAATGTTTGATAACAAAAGACCTATTTTGCTTTATTTTTAAACCAGTTTAAATCTATTAACTTTATTGAAGTGATCAACAAGAGGATGATCTTATAAATTAGTTTTTACCAATGGAATAATAATCAGCCAACTTTCTATTAACAGTATCCACTATCTTTAATTTTGAAGGCTACCCAAGTAATTTGTGGGCAATTTCTAAAAAACGCAATAAGAACTGGACTGCAAATTTTCTATGTATGTGGGTAAAGAGGTTACAGCAATTTCATAACCAAATACTAAAAATATTACAATATCTTGAGTACAGTATGAAAGGTGTCATGTATTACCAACAGATCCTTGCCTTTGTAGCTGCGAGAAGAGAATATCATAAGTAAACCACACCTTGGAAGATCTGCTAGGAACAGAGTCCAAACTGAAATGGAGGCAAAACTCTGTGTCTCAGGGCAGCAGATTACACAGACAGAAAAACATTCCCATAAATATTAACCAATAATTTACTGCCCACTTTACCTAATTTTAAAAATTTTGGACAATGGAAGGAAAGAAAAAGGAGTATTGTTCATCATTTACATGGCCTTCTCACACCCATGAGTGGTAAGAGAAGAACAGACCAGTTTTCTGACAGTAGATGAAGGGAGTTGAAGGCCATGGTCTGCTCTGACTTGGGTCAGATCCTTGCAGAAAAATTTGTACTTTCCCTCCTTCCTATTCTTCTCATGGAGCAGATTTCAAGTGACAAATCCAAGCAGTACATTCCAGGAGCTACAAAACTTTTTTTCCCCAACTGATTTTGGCCAATCTCTGCTTTCCAGCTATTGTCTTTGAATTTCTTGCAGTTCCCCAGGATCAAATGTAGGCTAATACCATCAACACAGCTGTGAGTGGGGAAGAAAAAAGGTCACCTGGAATGACTTATCAGGTGGAAAGGAAAAAAAGTGATGCTTCTTGTTACATTAGGGAAGCAGTACAGGGCTGTTGCCCTAGTGAACTAGATCCCAGTTCTCCCAAATCATGCTGTTGATCAAGTTGAGGAAATGGAGGCAGCCAATGACACCGCAGATATGTGCAGAAGACAAATATACAAGCAAAAACAAAGATGAGGGGATCCTCGTGTGATCCACTCACACTTTCCCGGACTCACCTTTCATTTCTCTATCCACCCTGAATTCACTCAAACAAAGGAGGTCCAAATAAAGACAGCTTTGCACTTGTGGAATAGAGTACCACACAACAAGAACAAAAACTTATGCATCCCACAAAACTGAACTTTGGCCCTCTCCACAGGACAAGTACATTTCAGAGAACAAAATAACTGTAAAACAATTCATCAGATAAAAGACTTTCTCTGCTTCCTTTATGTCAGCAAAATTTGACTGAGCATTCAAGGATCAAGGAAACCATACCCTTGTTTTGTCTTTCAGGAACTTGTATCGCTCCTGAAGGTCCTGCAGCTCAAGTTGGGTTACATAATGTTCTGTCATTCCATTGCCTTTCATTTCAATAGTCCCTAACAGGCTGCTGTGACTCAACACTTCTTCATTGAGTAGCTGAAAACAGAGAGCAGAATGGATTTACAGATCAGTAACATTAAAACAAGACCAATGACTAATCTTACAGTTATTTAGCCTTTTTCATTTTTTATAAAGTAATTTGGGTTTATTGTTGATTTGTTGTAAAGCAAACACACCTTTGCTTTGCTGAGGGCAGCTGCTTTTTCCCTCAGTTCTGCATACTGCCTTTCGGAAACATTCATGCTTGCTTCTACTCTATCCATCCAGCTGGAAAACTGGCGAACATCATCCTGGTAACTCGTCCATTTGGAGAGAGCTCCTTCCAGCTGACTGTAATGTAAAAATAAGGTTTTTTTTTTGTAATAGTGGAGTTTCTCATGCTATTTAAGCAGTCAGGTAAAGTCACATACAATTACTCTACATTCTGATTATAAAACAGATATATTGCAAGTTAAACAACCCCAGATAGAATTGTTAAGACCCCTAAAGTCTGAATAGGAGCATGTATGGCTCCTGTAGAGGGATTAAGTTTTCTAAACTTGGAAGGTTTGGAATTTTATAGCTAGCGGATGTGTACTAGCTTTACAAAACAAAACACAATTGAAAGCATAAGGCCCCAGATTATAAATTTTCTGGCATTTTTCTAGCATTTTCTGGCATTATATTAGTCAGCTCCTGGCTTCTAATGGTTAATTGCCTTGATTGTTTCAAAATGAAGTGTTTCCACCATACAAGGTTTTTTTTTTTATTTTAATTTTTAATATAATTTTATTATATCATTTTGAACGACATTGTTAAAACTGAAATCATGTTCTTTTATTTATCAGTGCTTTGCTATCAAGCATCATCCTGCAACTCATACCCTTTTTACCTCTTGCACTGGATACAAGCAGACAGAAGAGAAGCCCAGCTATCCTTCAGAGTCTGCAATTGCTGTTCAATCACTGGCACTCCCTCCACAGAAGTGTTTTGCAGAACAGACTCTCCTCTTGTCAGAACCATTTTCATTTGGATTTCTTTTTCTTGTTTCACTGCTAGGAGCCCCTAAAAATTGACCAGATATTCCAGTAAATAGATGATCAGTTTTATCATAAATTGAATATAAATACACATCTAGTTTCAACAGAAAATGAATTGATCAAACCTAGCAGTTTACAGAAAAATTCAACTGGAAAAGGGCAGTGGAGTTCATGGCTGGGTTTCACAAGGAAAAGATATATTTAAAAAGGTAGGTTAGGACCATAAATCTTAACAGAGACTTTTTCACTGAATCTACAAGTGCAAGTACTTGTACTGCAACACAGAAGATATTTCTAGGGTGGAAAAAAATTAAAATAATGTCTGAAAATAACATCATTTAGATGGGAAACAGGAATATTTATTTCAAGAATAAACAAGCTATGATGAAAAACGAGTTGTTACACCACTAAGTGGCTCACATAAAGGATGGGATATTTGCATTGCTCTTACATATTTTAAAGGAGCTGGTCTGGAATCTTTTTTTCATACCTCCAGCTTTATCATCCGGCTGTCCAGCACGCTCTTGTCTGCAGTGGGATGACAGTAGGACTCAAGCATGTGAACTGCATCATCTACCCAGTCCTGGAGATCCTTGACACTGAGAGAGAACTGCTGGTGCTCTGCAACGACCCTGTCCATCCTGGAAACCTTCTCCTGAAATTCATCAGCAATTAGCACTAGCATCTATTCAAACAATCATTTTTCCCCATGACTACTACCAGTGTTAGAACAAGTTTCTTAAATGATACCCACCAATTCTCTTCATAAATTCATTCCATGTTCAAGTAAATGTGCTTGTGACTGTCAGTTTCACATGCGTACGAGTTGTTCAAACACAAATATAAATGACAATGTAAGAAGTGTCCACTTTTGTTTTCTAAATGCAGTTGCATCTATTGCTGCCTCATTCACTGTAGATGCAAGTTTTCCTTTTATCTTTTTTTTTTTTCCTATATCTGGCCAATCACACCTAATTAAACATCATAACAATGCTACAAGTGAAGAAAATTTGCAAAACCTGCCAATGCAGAAGACAGATATAAGCCTGTTAAACTACACCACTGTAGTAACACTACTTTGCTGATAGTTGATGTAAGAAAGCCTATTTTTCTTCACAGTTACTGTTAGTATATCCATTTTCTGGGAAATCAATAATATTGACATGAGAAAGAAAAAAAAATGCTCAAGTTTACCACATTTTTCACTGCTATGAGGCCTGAGATTAACAAGAAACCAGAGCACAGTGCATTTTACATAGTGACTGAAAATTAAAGCCAATTCAGTGAAACATGCTGGAGAAGTAACAGAGAAGAATCTGTCCTTCCATGTCATGAACTTCCATGACTGCCCAAAGAATCTGAGGACTTCTCACACATACAGGATCATGCATATCCATTGCCTCAGGTGCCATCCTCTCATTCTGACATCTCTTAAAAATTCTGCCTGCGTAAGCTAATATTAGTTACATATCTTTCCTTTTCTCATTTTTAATCGTGAATTTTTTTATGGTTACACATACAATAATTTTCAGTAAATCAGACAGTCTCAGACATGCTTCATAATTTTATTACCACAGAAAATATAGTAATTAAAAAACTAGTAGTTATTCAAGTATAAATGTTTTATGACTTGAGTTGTTATCCTATAATACATTTCCAAAATCCTAAAATTATCCTTACAGCAGTAACCATAAACCTGATTCAATACTAAGCCCCCTTCATGACTGACACTTTGGGAAGAGTAACAGAATCCTGATACAAAGACTTTTTAATCTGCCTGCACAACTGAAACAGAAAGAATATCAGGTGGTGAAGCATCCTGTCAAGTATCACTCAGTAGAACAGAGAGAATTAAAACTAACTCCCTCCATCCCTAGTGTAATGCTGAACATTCAAAATCAGCGTGATAAGGTTTTTTTTCCAAAGCAATGTTGAAAACCAATCTATTAATTCTAGGCAAGATACGTTATTTGCTTATGAAGCAATTAATAAATTATCATTATAGAATGTCATGAAGCTTCCTTATAAAGCTTAGGTATTTTAAAGAAAAAAACAAAATCCTGAAGTTTTGGAAAATATCTCTTTCAAGTACCGATTACTAAATTAGATTATTGTATAATCAGATAATTATTTTAAAATATTTTTCAATCAAAACATATTTAAAAAAAAAAACACATTACTGTTTTGTCAACTGCTCATGGAATTACTCCTAATATGGTCCTTACTTCCCACTCTTCATACGCTGTGCCAAAGACAAGATAGTTCAGACACACCACACAGCAGATAAGCAAGATAGCTGCAGTATTTCTCATTTCATTTTTTCTCCACATACATCAAACAAACTTCTCAAAAGCACGTATAGAGGGTGCATTACCTTTGTCAGATTGCTTAGAGTAAGGTATTGAGAAGACAGCTGAGACACTCTGCGCATAAAGCTTTTGCTGACAGCTTGCTCTTCCCACAGTTGCTGAGCTTTCTCTTTTAGCCTGTTGAGCTGATGCTCGTGGCAGCTTATTTCCTCAAGGACAGACTGAAAGCACAAGCATGTTAACATTAAGAGTGGATGCAAAGAAGCAGACAACACAGATGTATGAAGACCCCACAAAAACAACAACAACAACAACAACAAAACAGAAATGACAAATGGCAAGCAAGCTGAGAAAGGCACAACCACACACCATACGGCCACAGCAATGAAGCAGTACGTCAGGAGAAATGTGGAAATGCAACACCTGCTTGTAAAACACTGCCAAAAGCAGTGCTTGAAACCAGTTTTCATCTTACTTAGTGGCCAACATGACAGTATGATCAAGGTTTTTCAACGAATAAATGAGACTGGATGGGAGAGGAAGGGCTGGTTGTACTAAAAAGGCTCATAATAAGTCACCTGTAGCTTTTGCTGCTCTCTCCTCTTGGAAGGAAGGTCATGGAGTCGACTACTACTTCCCTGTATCATCTTCTCAGTCATGCTTAGCCACTCCTGCAGAGGCTCAGCACTTACTTCAAAGTCCTTCATCTGGATTTTTAAGTTCTGGAAGACATGTAATGCACAAATTTATAAAACAGCCCCACTGCACAGCATGCAACTAATGCACAACCCACCCCCAGGCACACATGAAGGCCATACTACTGAGGTGAAGTACTACAGCATCTTTTCAAGTTAAGCAACACCACTGTTCTTTCCCATCTCACAAAAAATGCTTTTTTAGAGAATTTTTTTTAGGAGATAAGACAGGGGCAATAATGTAGGATAGGTCTGCACAGTTGAGGGTAGGCCAATGAAAATTTTCTCTGAATTGAAAGTTTTACAGAGTTTATTATCTTCAACTCAACCTAAGTTTGTCTCACAAGGTAAGGCAGCCTGAATCTAGTTTGGAATGATAGCTATTTAGCATCTGCCTACAGTCATTCACACTGATCCCTAACTATAGGGATGCTATCATTCTTATGAGCTGTATGGTTACATTCAACAAAGTCATGGGGATTGTTTCTGATTATATTTTTAGTATAAAACTTTGTTTATAAAAATGTGTGCATAGTGCATATGCAGGCATTTCCTTGATGCATGTTTCTATTAGAGGGTTATTCTGCCTGCTTAAAAATAAGTTTATCTGAAATAATTCATATTGAATAGAAATATATAGTTTCAGTGTCTCAGTGATTCCTTTATTTTAGGCTAAATTTGCTCTCTTTTTCAATCATAACCTTATCACTTCAACTAAATATCCAAATAAAAGAATTGGCTTATGAGAATGAATTTCTGGGCTCAGAAAAATTAATCTCATAGGACATCTTCCCATGGCCGCTCTGGGACAAAGAATGATAAAAGTCCTTGATACCTGAGAAGTTTCTGTGAAAGAATTTACTACATGACCTATTAAATCTATCAGATTTTTTTCTCAGTTAGTTAGACAGCATTGTTTTGAAACAGGAATGCCTTGGTGAACTTTAATTCTCTTATGTTATGCAGGGAATGCCAACTGGGACCTTTGACCTTAAAACTAATGACCTTGAAAGAGATTATGTTTTGAACGTATTTTCCTTCTATGCTTGTTAAATTGCGAGTTCTGAACAGGGAAAGAGCCTGGGGCTTATTAAAAAAGAAGCTCGTTTCAACCATTCCCGAAAAAAGAGACAAAATTTACCCACTAGAATCCTACCCACTTATCCTACCCACTAGGATAAGTCAGTCAGTAATGGTGTCAGACTATTGGCTTAAGGAAAGAATTCTTAAAAAAGAGAATATTTTCGCTTTCCATTATATTTTTGAGACTCAAGTTAATGAATTTGAGCCACTGCTCTCTGCCATTTTCAGTTATTCTAAACAATAGCTTGAAACTTTCTTCTTGAAACACCCATTTATATCAAAGTTAAATCACAGAGTAAACATATAACTAGATTAAGTAAAATGTAAGAACCAAACTTCTTGAAGGAAGCTTCGTATTAATTGTGTCACATTATACAACTGGCTATATGGGAGACCTAAACTGTAAAAACCTCTACTAATATGAGTGTGCTTTGAATAAAAAGCAAAGAGATTTAGATTCAATCTTCTCCTGCTGTGACAAGCTCAGTAACCTCCAATGCAGATTCCTTCTGGTGAAGGGTGGTGATCAATTTTTTCCAGTCTTCCTTAGCAGTAGCAGCTTTGTCCCGGATAACTTGAGCTTTTTCTTTTGGTAAAATAGAGCACAGCAGTTCTCCTTTGGATACTACCAGGTTTAGTTTATGCTGCCCATTCTCACTTTCTGATAAGAATTCCTAAAAATAATAATGAGATAATTAGTTGTATTTAGTAAAAATTTTTTTGGTGAACTACAAGTCCCAGGAAAGATCAATCAACAGACACTGAAGTTCATTGTTTCTGCATATTAACATATTAGTTCATATTTGGGTGCATTTCATCTTAAAAGATTTATGGACATCAGATATCTAGACCAGACATGTCATGTGTCTAAACAATATATATACTAAAATCGTAGAACCATCTGAGAGTATGTTCTGCATTTCATGAGACAATGACCTGTCCTTTATCTGGCCATTATATTTCTTAATATAAGAAATAATATAAGAAATATAAGAAATATAAGAAAACTTCCGTTTCAGGGAATCGGTATCCTGGCACAGCATGGCTGTAAATGCTAGGGCAATGGCCAAATTTGAGGTGACAAACAAAATAAAAGCCACTTGCAATGACCACACTGTCCTTTCAACAAATGTGTAGGGGTATGAACTAATCGGTGGAGTCTGAGCTTTGTCTAACCCGTGTGATTTATCCTCTGTATCCTTTACTTACCCTCCTTCATTAGAAGTGTCTGTCATTAAAGAATGCTGGTGCGCAAGAAGTATTTTATTTATGTGCATTATTTATTTTATTTATTTGCAAGAACTATATGAAAATATATGAAAATTAAAAGATTTTTACATTACATCATTGTACTGATGTAATGTTTTTATAACTTGCAATTATCAAAGGCACTTTGCAAGCACTGAGGAATAAAATTAATTTAGCAGCACTAGTTATGAATGAAAATATCTGGAAACTTTATTAGCACATATAAATTGTTTAACATTCATAACCATCAAGTTATCTCCAAATTCAATATGAGTTTTATATTAAGTCGACTGATTTATCTTGTTGTTTTAGAATTACCTGTATTTTCTGCAGACTTGCTGAAGCTTCAGTAATGTTCTGAGGTACATCAAAGCATTTGGCCGTGGTGATTTTTGCATTGACTAGCCACTGCTGGAAGTCCCTGAAAGCCGTCCGAAATCTTTGCTGCAAGATCTGCTCTTTACTCTGACATCCTTTTGAAGCTTGCAGGCAGAGGCTGCATTTATCACATTAGAGAAACACAACAGAGTGAAAAGATGAGGAAAGGTAGGATTGTGCTAGGTGATTGCAATTATATAGTTCTCTGAGACAAAATTGTAAGGTTAGGTTAACTTGGAATCCTTTTACCAACTTTAAGTACTGAGACACCAGAAAACCCATTAGAAGCTTTCAGTATCCTAAAAACAAAATAAGTAAATTGGGACATTGTTGTCAGAGGCAAAAGGTTTCAGAGAGTAATTCACATCATTTAACTGTGAAATGTTTCCACAAGCCTCTCTCTCCTTCTATGGACTGGACAGGCAAGCCACAGCAACTGCCTTTCTGATTTATGTGATTCCTAATGTTTCATAATATTTGAAGGGACCAGTCAGTCTAAGTTATTATGCCCTTCTTGTGGTCAAAAGCTACAATCCCTGCAAGAGTTAACACAATCTTGTGCCTCAAATGCAAGCATCACACTCCAAAGGAAGTCAGCTACAGGGACCTGAGAAAGCAAAACAATAAGTAAACTTTGGCTCCATGAGAAAGCAAAAAAGTAAACATTGGCTCCACTGTTTCAATGTGCCAGCTAGTAGAATAGGAGTGAAATGAGAGGAAAAAATAAGAAAAAAATAAATAACTGCTACAGCTTGTTCCTCTTTCAAGCAAATGAGCTGTGTGTCTAACTCAGTTTCTGATATAGATTTCTACTGTAACAGATTGGTTGTGGACATATACTAGTTTTAGCTGCATCTGGTGAAAGTCCAGCTCTTAGAAAAAAAAATATATTGCTACTTATTGCCACTAAAATCAAGATAATGATTCTAGTTATTGTCTGCTATGATTCTGATTAATGAATCCTTAAAACACAGTTCATACATACATGGGACAGTTTAACCATAAAAAAAGATAAAAGCATACCTGTTATATTCCTTAATCAACCCTGAAACTTTTGAAGAATGATCACTCAAATCTCTGGAAAATCTGCAAAGCTCATTTAGTTGAGTCTTGATTTCATCTGTTATATGCTCAGACTTTGCTAGAGCATCCAAAGTTTCCTGTTAAAATAAAACGAACACTAAACAAAAATAGCAGTATAAAAATATACTTGTCTGCTAAATGTTACCATTTAAACTGAACACATGTTAAAATATTCATACTGTGTGGAAACATTACTCCTAAAACCCACATCTGTGCATAATTCAAGTGGCAAAACCTTTTAAATACATAATATTAAAAAATACTGTTAATGTTTTACAGTGTCTGACGCTTTTTCAAGTAAACAATGACCTCTACCATTCATTTTGACATAGATAATGTTGATACTCTTCATACCAACATAGGGCTCCAAAATAAACATTTATAAAGGTGTTTAGGCACTTCTTGTTCTGGTAATTCTCCAGACTCAACCCATTTATAATAAGCTGCCATAGCATACCAATTCCCACTGACTGTGGAATCTAATTAAGACTTAATTCAAGTTACCAGAACTAGAAAACTAAAATCATTTAAATGTCTATGCAAATTTAAGGTCAACTTAATTTGTGATCCAGGCATGTTAATCTTGAGATTATTTCATCAGTCAAAGCTACAGAAGCACAAAGATCATGTGAATATGGGCTTCAAATTTTTTAGCTCAAATTGTTTAAAAAGAAAAGTTTAAGGTATTCACTTGGTTTCGATAGATGAGATATATTATCTCTTAGCCATGTACATATGAAAATACCTAAAATTAGGGAACAGCAAATATCACACAATTTATATAATTAGCTTGCTTGCCTGAGTTTAATATATTCAAAAAATCTGTATTGAGCTGTATCCAAAAAAGGGGAACTTATGCACAATGCTTCTAACAGTTTCAACAATTCGAAGTCGACTTCACGGTGCAGAAAGGACAACTTCCTAACTTCTTACAATCCACTGAGAGTGAAGGGGTTACCAATTGTCACTGCTGTACTGAAAGACTCTTGATTTGGAGAGAGCTAAGCCTATCAAAAAAAAAACTCGACTGTCGGTTTAGCTCACGTCACTAGGAGAGGTGGAAGAACCACTGCAACAGAAGCCCTCCTCCCGCTGGTGCCCACAAATGCCTTCACGGCAGGGTCCTGCCAGGGGCGTCCACAGAATTCATAGCGCAGGTTTTGCCCTTCACTTCACTAGAAGCTAAAATCCCCAGCCTTTACTCTTAAATTATGAGGGAGAAAAGACAACTTTATAGCTAGTTATGTTCTTCACAATGGACGTTGGGCAGCACAGACAGGTCAGAGCTTCTGGCACATGTACACTAACGTGGCTAAACCTAAGTGCCAAAGCAGAAGTCTACTTAAAAATGTAGGAATATCTGTCACATGTCTCTTTATATAAGTCAAAAGTAAAAACAAATATCAGTAAGAGTCTAGCAAGACAGTCAATGAGCTTAGTAAAAACAGCAAGAAGACAAATGCCAAGCAGTTCAGTTAATGGGCCTACTGCCCACGAGCAACCTTGTGCTCTTTTCAAATCCCTTTTACTGAAAAAATGTCTATGGGCAGAATCGTGGAATTAATTTTTTTAAGATTATATTCTGTATTTCTCAGCAAATAAAAAAAAATATTGCATTGTGTATATTGCATTTTTATGCTATCTGATCTGTCAGAAAAAATATATAGTGCATTGTGTATATTGCATTTTTATGCTATCTGAACTGCCAGAAAATTGTCTATTTTGAGAAAAAGAAAACTGCAACACACCTTGGATACAATTAACTGTGGTTTAGTCCATAATCAGAGCTTCATTATATTAATGTTAATGAAATCTGTTTAGATTTATAGACTACAGGGAAGCACCATAAAATTAAGTATTGCAACATTTTGGATGGATTCTGTTTGTGTGTTCTAATGGGTAGGAATAAGAACTTTGCTACAACACACTTTTAGGACTCCTCAGATTTGTATTATTCATGATAACATTATTGACTTTATCTGCTTTGAGTCACTCATACACCGGTGAATTCCTTAAGCGAGAATTAAAAGAAGTCTGAACCAGTCATACTGCTGGCTTGTTTCAATATCATATAAAATACCATTTGAGTATTAAGCAATAGCAACGATGCTTAGAAATAAACGTAAATGGACTACTTTTTGTTTATCTTACTATGCTAAACTAAACACAGGACTTTTTTCTTTTCTGTTTGAAAGCAGTAGGAATGTCTACACAATGGCCCTTAGTTAAACACATCCTGTCATGTATTCTTCATATACATACAATCACCATAATGAAATAAGAACATCTCTTTTTTTGAAAAGGAAATGTGTCCTACAAGTGATATAGAAGTTAGAATTGCCTGTTTTCCATTAAGTCTTTCAGTTTCAAACAACCTATCACAATAACTACTAAAAGATTATTTTGATGATATACAATTTTATGCACAACCTATTCTTGAAAATGGCACTATTTCTTGAAATACATTTAAGATACATTTAACTGTGGCATATTTCCCTACAGAAATATGAAATCACTGATAGTACCAGTGCAGCAAGTTCGATTTACTTTCGAATCAGACAATTATCAAAATAATTTGATGATTTTCAAGGGCAGAACCTGCTGCCATTATGTTGCACAAACCTAAAGGAACAGAGCTTGAGTCTGGGGTACCAGAATGAGCTTGCTAATTCTGAGGGCTTGGAAATACAAGTTTCTTTTGGGGCCTTCGCTAACTCGACAACAGAATCACTGTGAGACAGTAGCAAGGGAACACTGCAGATCTGCTATACATTCACAGAGACCTACCAGCAAGGCCAGAAGTGGAAAGATTACTATCACAGTTCCTCAAACTATAGTTAAAATCACATAGTAAGGCTGTGCATAGTAACTGCTGAATTTCTTCTGCATTTTAGCCACTCTCTAAAGTTTACATCTTTAAAATCCAAATAAAGTGTTGTTCCACAGAGCTACAATATATACTACTAACAAAGCAATTTAATTAAGTCTCCTGAGAGTTCCATAAATTCACTACTACTCTGTTCTTTTAATAAAAACATCTGATAGCTGCTTTGGTATATTGATGATAATTCCAAGTCTTCCTTTACTTTAGGAAAATATATAACCACAGAAGACATTGCATATTTGTACCATTATTTGCTACAGTGTAATGTCAGATTTCTTTCTCTTACAGTGAGGTGCTGGCGAACAAGCCAACAGGTTCCATAAATCTGTGCCAGGGAATCCTGTGAAAGGGAAAGCCACAGAAATAACTTAGCACAAAAAACGAGGGAGGAGATTTATAATTGTGATTAAAGACGAGGTGTCCTGGGAGGTTTCCAATGCCTTTTTTTTTTGCTTTTTCTTCCCAGGGGAGAATTCAGCGGCCATCACATCCCTCTCATCCTTTACTGAAACTACTTTTTTGCAACACCACCCTGAGGGAGAGATACACTGTATCTTTTCTGGAAATCTGTGATTAGTAACAAGGTAAATGAAAATACACATGTATATAGTTGCTGTGCAGATTAACTCAGTTGTTGGGAATAGATATACATATATAAATGAGCACGTACATATACATGTATGTATGTTCAGGACACATGCACATGGAAGTTTTGCTAGAAGACAGGAAGGGGAACAGCCTCCCTGCTTCCCTGAATTCTACTACATTATTGAGCAAAGCACAAGGAATAGACAAGTACAGCAGCTTCTAGGATCATTCCTGTAACAAGAAATGACAAGAATGAGACAAGATCTTAGCATGCATGATGTGAAGAGCACTTCAAGAAGCTGGAAGAATAAGCTTAGTACGTGCATGGTGAATTACAAGAAAAGAAATGACTCCAGCTGCTACTTAGCTTTTAAAAAAGCTCAATGTTTCCCTGAACAAGTGCTATTCTGTCTTGAAGCACTGAGTGAATTCAGGAAAAGTATGTTAGTTCCTTCATTTTTTCAGAGACAAGCTCTGCTATTAAAGCCTCTGATCTGGGTAGCATTTGCTAAGTCTTGCAGAGGTCAACGAAAGAAGTGTCTTCTGTAAACAGCGCTTGCTATGATTACAGCTGTAAAAAAGCCCGCAAAGTTGGAATGCCATACACATATTTTCGTAAGTACACCTGATTATTTTCCCACTTTGCCCATCCCTGCTTAGCACAACAGTTTTTGCCCATAGTAGCTGCACATCTAGCAGCAGGAATGTGCTGTAAGAAGAGCTGGGGCCTTACTTTTTCCCGGTGCCAGCACTCCACGAGCTCGGCGTCCGTGTGCCGGCCGTCCAGGGGAGCCAGGCGCTGCGACCAGGAGGCCAGCAGCGCGCCGAACTGCTCCAGGGCCTTTTCCAGCTGCGCGACCTGGGCGGCGAACTCCTGCTCGGAGAGGGCCATCTGGCTGAGCACATCCTCCAGGCTGCGCCGCGTTTGGAAGGCGCTCTCTTCCCACTGCTTCCAGTCCGACCGCAGGGCCTGCATATCCGCAGCGAGCAGCTGGCGGCCGCCGGCGGCCGTGCCACGCTCAGCCGCGGGAGCCAGCGTCTCCACTCGGCCGAGGCGGCCCGCGCCGGCCGGCCGGGAGTCTAGCAGCTCCTGCAAGGGAACAGTGCCATGGAAACCCGGCGGGCCGCGAGCCCACGCGCGGGCCGGGCTGCGAGCAGCGGCGGCCGGGGAGGCCGGGGCCCCGGGCGCGCGCTGCGCCGGGGAGCAGCGCCCGCACAGACGCTCTCACGACACCCGCGTTGCGGAACGGAACGGGAAAGCCCGGGGAAAGGGCAGAGTACAGGAAAACCGAATCAAGAGGGAGCGCCTGCTTTCAGTCAGTTAGAGCGCAATCCTGAAAGCAGCACACGGACTGCAAACTTCCACAGAGCTGGGAGAGAAAGAACTTTTTTTAGATACTAAAATACTACTGGGCTAAGATAGAGAAAAGAATGTTGTTCTGATCTTTTTTATAAGAAACCATGACAGTTTTAAGAACACAACTGTGTGGCTCAGCGAAAGCATTTTACAGCCTACCCGAGCTGTGATGTGCCATAATTGATTGCACATGTTCTTTCTTTCTTTTTTTTTTTTTTAAGGAATTCTTTCTACAGTGTCTTATTTGAATCTTGCACATGCTACAAAGAAATTTGGAGAGTTTTCAGTGCTAGAAATTGGAGTATATAAATGCCATCTTAACTATTGCATGCCAAAGCAAAGCTATTTATTTATTTATTAGCCCTATACGCTAGAAAGCACTATCTCCTCACTTCCTCACTTAAACACAGAGGAGACTAAAATGTGTTCAAGAATATACAAGAAATCTGGGGTTTGAATTACAAGTATCCTGAACCATCATCCAAGTTCCCTGTCCCTCTCTCTCATGTTTAGGAGTGGTGCGAAATCCTGGCACAAGTGCAAACATCAGGCATGACCAAAACATAAGATCTACATTAATGCTGCATTCAGATGCTCAAAATGCTTAGGAACAGATGGACCCATACAAATGCAAGGCTAAGGAGCTAACTCTATACATTTCTATACAGGGAGGTAAGTTAAACATTTTTACTGCGGTGGGTGACAACAGTCCACACCTCTCCATTTCATGCAAACTAGAAAAGATTGTTTCTGGCTTTGATTCAGACAGCCCCACCAAATGGAGAAAGCATACTTGGGGATGAAGGTGAAGCAGTATTCATTAATCAGCTAAGCCACATTCCTCTGTGACGCTACTGGGCTCCTGCTCTTCCAAACTATTTTAACGTGCGCCAGTAGCTAGCTTGGGTCCAAGTTCCGATTGCACTTATTCTCTATCAGTTTGACATGGGAAGGGAGAGGAAGACACGACATTGCTCAGGAAGCTTATTTTCACCTCACTGAAAGGTCCTAACATTATCATTTTGAGTACACAAAGAGCAATAACCCACAACTTTCTGCCCCTGGTCTATTTTAAAGAACGGGTTCTGAATGGCCGATGAAACCACAAAATGTTAATTTTCCTTACATTGATTTTGGTCATTTTTCTTTGTATAGCTGATGTATCCCCAGATGCATCTGACCAGCGGTGCAACTCTTCTTTCGCAGAATGGAGCCAGTCTGTGAATTCATGCACAGCATCAAGGTATAGCAAATGATCCTTCACAATGTCTTCCACTTCCCTCATTTTCTCCTATCAGTCAGATGGAAAACAGACCATTAAAATCATCAAGTAGTGTTTTGGATTCTGTCCAGATTTCAAACACACAATGACATAGAGACTCTATAGTATCCACTTGAATGCCAAACCACAGAATCACAGAATGCCTAAGGTTGGAAGGGACCTCTAGAGGTCATCTAATCCAGCCCCCCTGCACACGCAGGACCACCTAGAGCACGTGGCACAGGGCTGCGTCCAAACAGGTTTTGAAGATCTCCGGAGAAAGAGACTCCACAACCTCTCTGGGCAGCCTGTTCCAGTGCTCTGCCACCCTCACTGTTAATTTTTTTTCCTTAAGTTCCTGTGGAACCTTTGGTGCTTCAGGTTGTGGTTGTTTCCTCTAGTTCTGTTGGTGGTCACCCGTGAAAAGAGGCCAGCCCCATCCTCCTCACTGCCTCCCTTGAGGTACCGATTAGATCCCCTCTCAGCCTTCTCCAGGCTGAACAGGCCCAGCTCCCTCAGCCTCACAGGGCAGATGTTCCAGGCCCCTAATCATCCTCACAGCCCTGTGCTGGACTCTCTCTAGTAGCTCCACATCCCTCTTGTACTGTGGAGCCCAGCACTGGACACAGTTGGGGCCAGCTGATGTAGCCTCATCAGGGCTGAGTAGAGGAGCAGGATTACCTCCGTTGACCTGCTGGAGACCCTCTTCTTAATGCACCCCAGGATGCCATTGGCCTTTTTGGCCATGAGGATAGAATGAACAGAATGCATTGCTAAATGCTGAGCAGTATCCATTGCTGAATGCTCATAGCGAAAGAACACAGTGCCACACTGCATGCATGCATGAGGCTAAGTTTAGGTTGGTCTGAACAGGCATGGTCTACTTTAGCAAAGGAAGAGTAAGCCTCCCCAAAATGCATGCAAAAAGTGTCCTTTACAACATCCTTCAACAAGAAATGTATCCTGCAAAGCTGCAGCTGTGCAGCTCTGGCATGCTTTCCCAATATCCCTTGGGGGAGTCCCAGGGAGCAATCTGCTGGCCAAAACAAAGTGGTTATTTAGAAGCATCAAGTTCCTACAAATGCTAAGGAGTCACAACGATGGTCCATACAAGCCCACAAAGAAGCAATGTAAACCACAGAAGGCTCTTATGGTGTTCACTTCATCACAGACACTAAATCAGCAATGTGTGCTGTCCCCTGCCACCTGTCCTGAATCCCTGTGGAGGGTGCTTTCCCTCAGACACAAAAAACAGCTGCATGGCTCCATCCCAGTCTATTACCATGACCTGAAA
Organism: Crypturellus tataupa; assembly: GCA_034781795.1. NCBI lineage: Eukaryota > Metazoa > Chordata > Aves > Tinamiformes > Tinamidae > Crypturellus > Crypturellus tataupa. Next base: position 2,406,240 of record JAWLRI010000390.1, read on the forward strand.
GTGTTTCCCATAGCACAAGGAAGTAAAAACTAGAAATTCAAGAGCTACATCCCATGCTCTATAGTTTCAGGGATGTATCTAGAGAGATCACTATCTTCTATTTCAAAAAGACATAAATGTATATTGTATATTTTTCCTCCTTTGGTACTCTTCCCTATGTATATGTATGTGTGAGTTTATGTATGTGTATATATATATATATATATACACATATAGATGTATGCTTTAGATTATTTTCTCCTACAGGCATCACTTTATATTTATTTACACTGAAGATCATCTACTACTACTTTGCTCACTCATTCGGTCTGTTGACAGTTCTCCTCAAATTCCTGTCATTGGACCTAAGAGAGCATTTTATCCTCTGCAAGATTTCACTCTGCACTCCCTTCTCTGAGTCATTAACAAGGACACTGAACAAAACTAATTCTAACATTGCTTTTTGGAGGACCCTGTTGTTGACTCCTTTCCATTCTGAAGAGTGATCATTAAATCATTGCTTCCTATACTTCAATCAACCTTTAGTCCATTGATGGACCTTTCATTCAACCCTGTGATAATTTTTCTTAAAGCTTCTTAAGTGTCTTTAATAGCCCTTTTTGTGGAACCTTAGAAAAAAATGTTCAAAAATCCAAGTATATTACATCCACTTTGTTCCCTTTGCTATATGCTTAATGACACCCTCCTAGAACTCCAAGAGATGAGTTTGGTAAGATTTTCTTTTACAGAAGCTGTACCTTCTCAGCACCTGTATTTATCCAATATGACCAATGATATTGTTTTTTATTATAGATTATTGCAGCGACTGTGATTTGAGCATTCTTCCAGAGACCTCAGACGAATGCCAGCTGGTGACTTATTGACTTCTAAATTAACAGTTTCACAGAATGGCTGAGGTTGGAAAAGACCTTTGGAGATCATTTTGTCCAACCCCCTGCACAAGCAGAGACACCTAGAGCACGTGGTACAGGATCATGTCCAGGTGGGTTTTAAATATTTTCAGAGGAGACTCCACAACCTCTCTAGGCAACCTGTGTGGCAAACTGCTTGGTCTAAGACTTTCTGTATATTTACATCAAACTAATTTAGCTTCCTTGATTGTTTTCCTGTAAAGAAAATGTCAGGTCTTTGAATCTCCTCATCATCTTCAGTGGACAGGAATTACACAAATTCATTGAACTTCTCTAGGATGGCCTTATTATCCCTGTGTGTATCTTTTACTTTTGCTTATCATGTGGTTCCACCAGTTCCCTAAATGATGCACAACTTCTGATAGATTTAAAAGGACACTTTGCTATTAACTTGAGCATCCTTTGGGAAGAATGCTTCAAAATCTATTTTAGACCTCGTTTTCTTGCTTACATATAGACTGTTCTATGCAATATAATGGGTGCAGAGCCCCAGCTCCGCCTTTCCCAGCCCATCATCCCAACTTGGAAACTCTGGGCCAGCTCATTACTTACTGACACCTGTCCAGGATGTATACAACCGTAGGATTAAGACAAGAAACTCTAGAAAATATTTTTTTTTTGAAAGAAAAATAAAAGCAGTTATTTTTAATACTGCTCCATAAGTTTTCTATTGACTTATTTTGGATATTGAGGAAAACTACTTAAAAAAATAAGTTTATTGCTATATACCAATTTTAGAAAGACATCACTAGGCTTGTTTATCATGGTCTTTTCATGTATAAATTTGAATAGCATTTTACTGAGTCAGTTACCTTTGTGCTGGTATTTAACTCTGCTTAACCAAGCAGAAGTTATACTAGGATGAAATTGCACTAATCTGTAGAAATCATATTAATTGTTTACTATTTCCAGTAAAAAGAGAGAAGTTCATCATAAAAATAAAAGAAGTGTGAATAGATGATAATAATAGATCAGCTGTAGATCTTAGAACTTAGCTCTAATATCTATAGTCTACAGTTAAAGCAATAAAACAATTGAAATAATAGTAAATTTGTTCCCAAAAATAAAAACAAACAAATAAAACATCTCACAAAGAAATATGAAGATTCCATATAATAAATCTCCTCATCAGATTTAGAAACATAAATATGGATTTTTCCTGAAAAATTTAATTAACATGTCCTATTTTTTTCTACTGTTTACCTATTGTCTATAAAAATTGTTTCTATTTAATAGCTTGATAGATTTACTAATAATTTTTAAATTTGGCTTTCTTTTTTACATAGTGCTTCAGACTTGTTTTTTGTATAATAAATGGATTAATTACCTAGACATCTTCAGCACTATTCTGAATACATCACTACCTAAATCACATTTACACCAGATTCCGGAATTCCTGACCATGTGCTACACAGTCTACACAGTCTTTTCTTCAGTTTCCCAGCAACATCAGCCTCTTATTTTGTGGACTCTATTGTTGATGCAAACTTTCCTATTAGCTGACATGATGGAGACCATAATTGAGAACTAGTGTCACTGTCATGATCTGACTGCCAGAAGATCTCTGTGGATTAATTTGTATCTTTGCTTAGAAACTGAGCACATCACTGGTACAACATGTATAGTGCTTAAAGGCTTTGAATATCACAAACTATACAGTAAATAATAAGTTGATATATGTACCCCTTGATTTATGTACCAGGCTCAGTGAGGCATTTTATTCTTCTGTATGTACTACTAATAATAATAGCTAGGAATGAGTAAAAATGAATCTTGAAGGAACCTTGCAGTATATATGAAGCTAGGAATAAAATATATGCCCGTCTCTTTTCAAAAATCATAAAGATAACAACAATTCCAATTCTCAATCTTTTCTTAAATTCTCATGAATTTTAATAAACTACATTTCATTTTTTTTGTTAGACTCCATTATAGGAAATGTACAAAAAAACTATATGCAACACAAGCATTCCTTTATCCACAATAAAAATATGAAAATCAAAATTATTGCCTTTTGCAAAGATCAATGTCTAAGAGTTTTATTTATTTGAAATGGCAGTGTTAGCTTTCATCTTACCTTGGCCACAGCTGTGATGTCATTAAAGTGCATTTTTAGATCTTCTTGAGCTGCTTCTCCAAATGAATCATCTTCAGTTTTTCCATACAGTTCCATGGCTTTTTCTATGAGTTGATGCAAATCACCAGAGTGATCCTCTATCTCAGAAACAACAGCTTGGAAGTAGTCCAGTTGGGCAAACTTCTCTTTCAGACCAATCTGTGGTTCTACAGGATGTTCTACTTTGTGATTCAGTTTCTCTAGCCACTGCTCCAGCTGGTTCTTCCTTTCCAGATATTCATTCCACTGGCTAATCACCAACTCCAGGCAGCTTACATTAAAAGCAAATATACAGTATAGATGAGAAATTTTGAAAGGAAAAAAAGAACATACTTGTACCTTAATTGCTACTCTCTGTATCTCTGTATCTAGGTATGATACATTTAGAATATATTTTCTCCCTCCATCTTGCTTTTATTTTTTTCTATCTACTTAAATCCATGCTATTCTAGATTTCTGCTCTTTAGACTATTACGTATAGCCCAACACAACTGTTTCACCAGCACAGGTGACACCAGCAATGTCTGTCTCAGATTAATGAAAAGCACACTTCAGTGTCTGACACAAAATAAAATACAGATTATTATTGAACTCTTAATGTAATAAATTCTCAATCAAAAAATGTGCAGCGACCTAGAAAATTATTGAAAATTAAAAGATATTCTGGCAATCTTGGAATCAATTATATGCTGTCTACTTTCAATTTATAATAAATACACTCTTTTATCTCCCTCTCTTCTATCAGATCTCCATATATCTCTGGGACTTATGTTGAGGAATGTAATCCTGATTTACACTGTAGATAACAGTGCTAGTTTTCATCTAAAATGCAGTAGCCACCCAATCTAAATTGTATTCTATGACAGAAAGTGGGTAAAGTCAGACAGAAAAGTTAAAGCCTATCCATCGTAATTTTTCACATATAATTCTACCATAATTTTGGTAATAATGGGACATTATTGGAATGTCCCTGGGACTTTGTTTTCCAGGGAGTTTTACCTCTGCCAGTTCACTGAGGTGTTGATGATGTCATTCCAAACAACCTTCAGTGTTTGCAGCTGGTTTTGTATCACCTTTTGTCCTTCCTCATTGCTGCTTCTAAGTGCCTGTTCTCCTTTGCCAATGGCCATGTTCAGCTTAACCTCCCCATCACCTTTGAGTAAGAGGATCTCCTGTGAGGTAAAAAAAAAAAAAAAATCAAATGTAAGCTTATGGCAGATAAAGGATGTTATTTCAACAGGGGACACCATTTCAATGAACTCATTTATCACTTGAAAACCATGCAAAATATGAATTCTTAGATACACTTCCTTACAAGTCCTGTCCCTTGCTATGTGCTAGTGATGCAACAGCTGTGCCCACAGCCACTCAGGTATTTCATTTTATCATACTGAAATATTGACCACAATGCAGCAAATAACAAAAAGGTCAAGCACTGCACAGAAAACCTGTACCATGCAGCTCGCAGAAATCTCAAGAGAGCTCAGAGCAGGATGACTTACACTTGTGTCTTTCATAACAGATGTTTATTCCATTGTCAAAAGCCTCCTGTGAGAAATATGGCACAGACAATTTGTGTGAACTATGTCAGGGCTTTCCTGCCACCAAGTTTTTTTTTTTTTTTTTTAATTTTATTTTTAATATGGTTTATGAAACCATATTTTTATGTTTGGCTATTTCGCATTAAGTATAATATCTTGAACCTTGCACCTTCCATACCACGTTAAATACCACAGAATCATAATGGTTGGAAAAGACTTCTAAGATCAGCAAGTCCACCCATAAACCCATCAGCACCATGCCTACTAAATCATGTCCCTAAGTGTCTCATCTACACGTTTCTTGAGCACTGCCAGGGACTGTGACTCCAGCACTCTCCTTGGGAGCCTGTTCTAATGCTTCACCAATCTTTCAGAGTAGAATATTTTCCTAATATCTAACCTGAACCTCTCCTGGCGCATCTTGAGTCCATTTTGTCTTGTTCCTATCAGTAGTTATTCTGGAGAAGGGACCGATCCCCACCTCACTACAACCTCCTTTCAGGTGGTTGTAGAGAGCAATAAGGTCTCTCCTGAGCATCCTCTTCTTCAGATTAAATAATTCCAGCTCCCTCAGTCGCCCCCATAAGGTCTGTGCTCCAGCTCCTTCACCAGTGTCGTTGCCCTTCCCTGGACATACTCATACCATATCTCCCAATGACAAGGTCACTTTATATTCTAATCCTACTATTCTTATCCTTTCATAACCATGGGAAGAAAAAAATATTTTTTAAAAATTATTTTCCTTAACTGTGATCTTCATCCAATATTAGTCTTGATACAAAATCTTTAGCTCTTTACCTGAATTTGCATCAGTCGTCTCTCTAGTGTGGCTTTGCTACCAACAGTGCTCTTTGATGATCCTAGTTTATCTTGAACATCTTTCACCCATGACCACATGCTCTGCAGAGCATCCTCCAAAGCAAGATGCTCCTGGAGTGCAATCTGACACGTTCGCAGTTTCTCCTTGACAGTTTTGACCATGTTTTGATAATTGGTGAGATGCTGAGAAGCCAGGTGCACTTCTCTCCCTGCACCTTGCCCTCCTTCATTTAAAGCCTGTGCCATTTGGGAAAGTTTATCAAAAGATTCTCTGAAAGAAAAAAAATGGAGATTAAAAATCAGTTTCAGAAAGGATAGAGTACTGTTAGAGCAGCTATTTGAAGTTATGAATGCTGCTGAGATAATCTAGACTGCAAAGCTAATGGAAAAGCTGGGAGACACTGAAGGGAAATAAAACAATATTCATCAATACAGAACTGACCTGGTGTATCCTACCATTTCTCCTACCCTTTGGCACTCTAAACGATCATCCTAAAATCTTCATGTTGCACATTTAAATAAAAATTAAATTTGATTTTTTTTCCAGGATGCCAGATTTTCTAGTTTTATTATAAATTGCTACCATTTTATGCCTGTCAAAGATTTTAGGCAGTTAGTTTATAGTCTTCAACAGGTAGGAAGTTTGAAGGTAGGAAGCTCAGGCCATTTGTCCAGGATTAGACACTGAGTAGGGAATTCTGAAAAAGGTTCAGTAAAAGATATTAAAACTCTAGCCTTATATAGTCTCAGTGAATCTCAAATCATGGGTTCACCCATCCTGTTCCCTCCAGATTACAGGGTATTTACCCCAGACCAAACTGTCTTGCATTAGTCTCAGAGAGATCGGTAGGGCTAGAGTGTTTTTTTTTCTAGCAAGCTCTGAGGCTTGAACAACTCAGACTGTTCTGTCTTCCCCAACCTAATAATAAAAAAAGAATTTGAAAACCACAGTGTTCCATAAAAAAGCAATTACTTCATCTTCCATGGCTAAGCCTGAATTCTAGAAAGATTTCACAGAGCCATGTGGCTGTTATTTGGGCTCCTTATGTACAGTCAAGTTTACATAAAAGTGGGTCCTGCTAATCTCATTGCATCCAAATATCACAGGATAAAAAGAGAAAACAAAAAGGAAAAAAAGTAAATAGATAAGTGTAATTTTGGTATTATTTCTTAATTTATTTCTTTCAATTATGAATGAAGTAAAATAAGCTTTTCTTGGTGAGAAATGAGAAATTGGATCTGACTTCAAATTCAAAGCTGCTTATAATTAGAAATATTTGCACTCAGTCTCTTTTCACAGAGTGCCTTCCAACATCTCTATCTTTTAAAAACACTTTCCACCCAAGCAGTTTAGTTTCATTGTTGCTTTATAAGATTAAAGAAAAAGTGATCTTTGTTAGGAAATGTGTTTCATACTACCTTGAAGTCAGTAACTCTTCCAGGAACTTTTCCACTTTCTGTACCTCATTTTTCTTCTCAGGAATAAGCTGTTTGTGCTCTCCTAATGCTTCTGTGCTTATTCTTTCTTCCATTTCATGTATCCACAGGCTGAGTTTCTTGTGCTGATCCTCAAAACTACAAAACAGATAAGTATTTCCTTAAAAATATTTCTCAGGTGGAATAAAGTTAGTAAGAAGATCATTCACAAGAACAGGAGTATCACTTTAATGCCTAGTGAATGAGAGTTGTACACAAAGCATAATTCTGTAGTGACTACTAATCTAAAAATATTCAGCAACTCTCTAAAAATGTTCAGGAAAGTCATGGGAACCGCAGGGGGAAAGAAGCCTCCAAAATTTAAAGTGGCAGTACTTTTATTTATTAGTATATTCAGTAACAACATAGTGGATGAAATGAAAGATCTTTCTAAATGCTTCTAAAGATTTAAGCTAAGGCTAAAAAAACAAACAAACATTGATAGAATGGGGCTTTTACTCAATATTGGCATATACAAAATTTTTATAGGCACTTGAAGCGTGTTCTTTCTTTTTCTGGCAGAACATAATTGGAATCTGAAGTGCTCCAAACTCAGCAAAACAGGCTCTGTCTTTTAGCTTCTATATTTATAGTCTTTTGCTTACACAAAGGCAGACCAAAATTTTCCTTCTCATCTTGCTGTTTTATCTATTACTACAACAATAACTTTAAATTAGAAACAGTAATCATGGCTAAAAACATGTGAAACACCGTAATCATGCCCCAAAGAATTTCAGCAATATCCTGCTCTCTCCTTAGGAACTAAGAAAGGGATAGGACAGAACACAGTGCTGTGCAAAAAGCACGCTATCTACCAAGCCTGAGGTAGAACCCCTTCATACTGTGAACCTACCTGCTGATTGGGGATCACATGAGCTACACAGATCTATCACATATGAGTTCCCAATCTTCCACACTTTAACCAAATCAATTCCCTTGGATCAAAACCTGTTGCGCTTTTTTTTTTTTTTTTTAGTGAAGACCTAGACCTCTGTTCTTAAATGACTCCAAAGGAATAAGAAAGCAGGACTAAAGTAAATAACTCAAAATCATTTCAAATTGTGTCTTGAATTTCCACAGCCTCAATATTACATTCTGCCTGAGACTACTTGCATTACTCACCTTCCCAGATCTGAGGCACATGCTTCCAGGGCTTGCTTATCTTTTACACACTGATTGAGGAATTCCTGAAAGCTATGGGTTGACTTTTCTATTTGCTCCTGGATATGGCTCACAGCTGCTTTCGGTAAACAAGTATACAAATTTTCTCCTTCCTTACAGGCAGCTTCTAATTTGTTCTGTCCCTCACTTACGGAATCTAGCACAACCTGTGTGAGGAATGAATACAGTTTCAACATGAAAGATCTAATAGTTAGAAATATGCACTATTTCTATCAGAAGCATCCAAATTTTCTCAAGAAGATTAGAGTCATGTCTGGTTAAAGAACAAGTTCAAAGCAGATCTTTTAAATAAAGATCTGCTTGCGTTGTATTCAACGGTTTTAAGATTCTCGGAGTTGAGTCTTCCTATCTGGTCCAAAGGCAGCAGTTTCAATAGATGGGACTAGTATCTGATCTGGTTGTGCTTTGATTCCACCAGAAAATGACTCAGATAAGCTTTGACATAAGTGTTAATCTAAAGGACCAGACAGTTTGGGAAACAATAGGAAAAGGAAGAGCAGATAAAGAAGAGAAAAAATAATAATAAAAAAGATTTAAGTACTAGAAACAAGATTAGTTTAGTAATACATACATCTTCCAGAAATTATTTTGATCTGAAAGGCAAATATACTTGTTTCTCTGTATTTCCTCTACAGTATACATTGCTGTGTTGAACAAAGCTTATTTATCTGTTTAAAAAATAGTAACAAGCATTTCCGTATACTAAATACACACACTTAAAATAGCTATTAACTATACCTGCAAATCATGTAGTTTTGTCTCTATGACTTTGCTGTCTCCAGATCTGTCAGATGATTTTTTTACTGAAGTCTTCACACCAGAAAACCATTCTTGGAATTCTTGCATAGAACCTCATTTTTAAAAAAGTACAGAGAAGAGAATATTTTTTCAAGAAGCAGCATTATCATACATAATTATGTCTTCCACACTTCAGAAGTCTTTCTTAAATAAGTCTGAAAATGCTAAAGGGGTGAGTCTTACTTTCTTCAATGACCCTAGGACTAATTTCATGGTATGTAAGATGCTTCCAGTATCAACATCTAAATTCGAGCAGTCATACTAGGGTCCCGTTTAATGAGAAAGGCAGGCATTTCAGGCTGTGATTTATCTGGCCCAATTTAATAAGATTAAATAAATGCCTACTTCTCTCTACAAATTACCAGGTGAGCAGCTCAGTTGCTTACCAGGCAGCTCAGATGTAGACATTAGAAACATATTAATTTGATTAAATCCCTCACAGAATGGGAAATACATGAAGTATGTAATAATTCCACAAAGAAGGGGAAATATATGAGAATATGAGGAAGCAACAGCTGAATTGAAGAAAGGCAGAACTGAGCTTGCTTCAGTTAGAGTGTTAAATGTTTAAAGATGAATTTTGTGCTTTGTAAAACATATCATTTTGCAGCAGATATGAAATGAACACTTGGTAACAGGACTCTCCAAAAGGCAAATACGAAAACAAAGTTGTAACTCCAAGTGACGTCACTGGAAACACTGGCAGGCTGCTCTTTCGCAAAATGATTCATGGCTGCGGGCTAACGGCCTGAAGACTCACTGAGAAAGTGTTTTTCCAGGGACTCCTGCATGCTGGCCTGTGTCCTGGAACAGAGTTGATTGACAGCTTCATACTTCTTTAATAATGAAGTGACACTGACACCAAGAGCCTCCAGCTCCACAGAGTGGTACTTGCGACACAGGCTGTTGAGGTTCTCCCGGGTTGAGTCAATACTGTTCTGTTGAAGCTGAAGGTCTCTTTGAATCACCTGAGAATGAGATTACAGTGCAAACACTACATTTCTGAAGAAACAAGAGAACCATCTCTTAAGATTCCTACCCTTCTCACATGCTCCTTCCTCCTATGATACACTGCAAGCCCTAGGCAAAGTCATGAAAAAAGCTACTAGATCATGGTTCTTGAATTTTTCCAAATTAGATGGATCCATGAAATTAAAGAGTCAGAACAGAAAACTGAAATCTTCTTCATGCTTTTATACTCTATTTTAAAAATAATTTTCAAGACATAATGAATAGCCTTGATAATTTTGAGCAAAGTCTGAAAGGACAAAATAATTGTTACATATGAGGACTGATGAAAATTCTTAAGGTGAAAAGCTGGGTTAAACTGAGCTCAGTCCAAATCTTACTTTTGTGAGTTAAAAAATACACAAAAATTGCAAGAGTAGGGATTGACATGTGAGCGTGCTGGAGAAACACCTGAAGAGATCAGTCTAAAGAGGTGGGTTCACAATAAAGACTGTACTATTCCTTATAATCTTCTAAAATGTATTTCAGTATGAAGAGATATATCAGAAATTCTGCTCACTGGTAGCACTTCTTCAAGAATATGACTGCATTGTTTCCTTATACTCTAAAAGCTAGACAGCATATATATTCCCATCATTTTCTCATATTTTTTCCTCATCAAATGAAAATTAACATGATATATAATATTTAATTGTTGTTATACATGATTAACAAAACTTCTGATAAAGAACAGAGGTCACTACATAATAAATGGTAAGTTCATCTTTTTGAGCACTGACCTTCACTTTATTTACAGCTTCAGGGTTCAGGTTATGTGCACAATTTAGCAATGTTTCTTCGACTGTTGTCAACCAGTCTGTCATCTGATTGATAAGCTTCTGTAACTGTGTCTTCTGAGTACTGAAATCCTTTAGCGTCTCTTCTGCTGTCTCTGACATTTCTTTGGCATGTTCCAACTTTTGCCTCAAATCTGATTCTATGAACTAAAAGCAACAGGTAATTTGTTAAACTGCTAAAATGAAGCATTTCTCGTGGTAACAGAACTGCAAGTTTATGAAAAAGAACATGGAAAGCAGGAAGGTGATCATTTTGCTCTCTTTACGTCCCTAATTATAAATAGTTACTTGAATAAAAAATGGCCATTCAGGATCAAATCTTAACTCTACAGAAAGCCAGAGAAGTGATACTAACTTCTGAAAAGCCAGATTGTAAACTGTTATTATCCTCCTCTGAGAAATAAAGAGCTGGTCTGTTTCTTTTGCAACAAATCCCACATATATAACAAAACCCAAATACAACTAACGCTATATAAAGAATATTAATTGTTAAGATTAACAGTGTGTTGAGGCTTACAGAATTTATATGTAAGGGTGAATCAAATTGAAGATAACACAAAAAATACAAGATATTATCCATTGATCTGTTTAAACACAGCAATAATTACAATAGACGTTTGCTGCGCACATTTTACTAATGAAAGGCAGATCCAATCATTCATAATAGGATAGTATCTATAAATGAGCAATTGCTAAGACTTCTATTAAGAAATTCATTTTCTTTTGTTTTCTGAATGTTACCTGATCGTACTGGAATTATCTTAAATATATTCAGCATTTGAATGTGCTCAATTAACTTGTGGATTTATGTTTTGCTGTGGAGTTTTGTTCTTAAATCTATGTTTCACATTGATATTACTTCATTTTTTGTAACTATGTTTTTTTTATATATATCACACTCAGTAGTTGAAAACGAGTGTGTTGTTTAACAGTTATATTCTGCAAAATAGCATATTCCAAGTTTTCTTCGATAACTGGATGGATATCAAATTCACGAAAAAATCTGAAATCTGAAGTTTCTTAGCCTCTCATGTAAAAGGAAGAGTGACAACAGAGGCATCAACACAGATTTTTACTATAGATACCTCAGATTGTACTTCGTGATATCATTTACTAAAATATCTGAATTGCTAATTCAGGTTTATGTTTGGGTCATGACATAATCTGGGAAAGGCCTGAGTGTTAAATTAAGTTCAGCTAAAATCTGATGAACGCTTTTGAAAGAAATATCTAACCAAGCTATTTCCCTGCTTGTGTAAATCCCATAGTCAGCTTTTAAAATTTCTGACATATTGGAATTTCATAATCATTTGATAATCATCACATAATCATTTTCCATTTAAAATCAAAGATACAAAAACATATTTTCCTGTGTTCTATTTTGTATTTTTATGTGCCCTAAAACTTAAAAAAAAAAAAAAAAAAAAAAAAAAAAAAAACTTAGCCAGGCATAAAAGTTCAACAGGTTAATGTTTCTGTTTTATTCTTTTTTGATAACAGTTATTTCAGGGCACTAATTCCCATCTACTAAAGAATACTTCTATTCCATTACCTCCTACCTTAGAAGACTTTCAAAGAGGGAAATTCTGTAAGTACCCACACAGCTTAATACTGTGCAATGTTGAGAACACCTGCATCATACCTGATCAGATACCCGGTAAACTGCTGCCAATTTTTGAACTTAAAAACAAACACACAAACAAAAAGTCTACAACTCTAATCTCCAATTATAACATCCTTACTTAGAAAAAGTAACAGTGATTTAATAAACACAAATAGATAGTAACTATGAGCCACCATATAGGATAGCAACATATACATGTGAGAAAGTGCAACAGGTTCTTCTTAGTCATTTGAATCTAGACCATGATGAAGAATGTCTTTAGTTTACCTGAAGATCTGCAGGAGGCTCTTGACTGTGGATCAGTTCTTTGAGTTCTGAAATTTTAGAACTCAGCAGCTTCAGCTTCAGTTCCCTGTCCTTGAATTCAGACTGCAAAATAAATGTAGTCAAGATTTCACGTGAAACAACAAAATGGATTTAGAGCTTCAGAGGAATGTTCCATCAAATCGAAAAAAAATAAAGAAAATGTAAACAAGGTTTAGCCATTAAAGGAAAACATAGTTTTTCTATTAGTTTTTTTTTCTCTAAAAATCTCCCATCTCCTTTTCTTTCGTATATTAAATTCAGAGATTTCCCCCGCTTCCGTTTAAACAATCACACACATTTTAGCATTTAAAATGCTCTAGCAGCTTTGGTTTCTAAAAAGTGGCTGAATAAAAATGAGAATGTCATTGTTTATTTGACTGGAAAAATCCACTGTGGTTGTTAGGTTTCACTTGATGGAATGCAGAGTATAATACATGAGTTCTCTGTTTTTTATTACAGGCAAATGAACTCTTGGAAAAAATTAGACATAGAACTAAATTTTACAAGCAACAGAGATTTAAAATATAAATACTGCCCACATGGACATATCAGAAGCTAGCATTTACTCTGTATATATACATGTATATATATACACGTATATATATATATATATATATATATAAATTATACAGAAATATTTTATTTACTGAAGAAAAAATAGAAACAAGATTATAAGAATCAAAATTTTCATACAGTGATTTTGAAATATTAGACAAATAATTGGTGCAAGTGTCTACACTATTACCTAGACTTTCTTTTCTAGAAAATTCAAAGATATCACTGATTAAAATATTGGACCATTTAAGAATAAAATTAGTGCGTTTAGTTTCTAAGCTGACATGGCAGAAGTTCAGGTTCAGAAGTATCCTCAGGGGTCATTTTGCACTAGGGGGATGTGACATGGGCTGAGATGGGAGAGAAAGGAACAACTGCCATGTCCCACATAACAAGCACTGAATATTCCTTTCCATGCTCATCTGATTGCTGAAATGGCAGGCCCTATGTGCCAGTAGGGCCTCTGCCCTTTCATCTAGGCTTTCATCTAACCTGTTTACAAAGAGGCAAAAAATGTATGATGGACTATGAGTTCTGTGACTGCAAACATATACGCAGTCCTCAGTGCTCTCTGCTGTTGTGGCTCTCCTCTGATTTAAAGGCATCTGTGGTTCAGACACTGGCTGGTCCTACACCCCAGATCAGTTTTAATATTGATTAATATCAGTGGTCTCACTGTTGTAGTAAATAGAAAGTTATTAAATACAGTTATTAAATTAAATATTACTCTCACCAAAAAAAAAGCGCTTTAGCACTATTTCAGATTTCATTATATTGCCTGTATATGTTCACTATGCATCTTCTTAAGAGCATTATTTATTTCAAATTCAACACACTAGTAGTCATTCTTTGTATGACTTGCTATGTATTTTAAACTAATGGTGGCAGAGTGCTTTCTGAGCACTGCCTATATTTCTGAAGTCATTTAACACTAACCAGACAGGAAAGATAAAATGTTAGTGAAATTGTTATAACCCATTTAAAGATTAAAATCTGCTCTGTAGTTCACTATGTCTTTTTGATTACACTGTCTAAAGGATCCAACTTCCAAGAGAAGATCTGTAAAAACTCCTTATTTTTGCATAATCTCGGCTTAAGTTGTCAAAAACTATCATAAATTTCTTTTGGAACAGGATTGGTCCAAAGCTTTTTGAAAATTTTGTTCTTATAGACCACACTGACATGTATTGCTAGAACCAAAACACAGGGCTTAGATTCAGTAAGAGGTACATTATTCTTTTTTTTGTCAGAAGAAGTCAGCTTCAACAAAAAGTCTGTAATTCTGTCAGCTAGCCCACTGGGTTAGTGACATCATTAACTGAGCAGAATGTCAACATGGCGATCTGCAACAGCATAGCCTTATATTTGTGACTGTTACCCATAGAGTATTTGGCCCAGGAGACAGACATTTTTATTGCTGATTACAGATAAGCACCTGGAACTCTTTCAGGATGACCTCCATTCTCTGACTATTAGTCAAGTTGCTGATGCCTTCATTCAGTTCAGAAATGCATTTATTGCACCATCCATCCAATTCATCTCCAGTTTTCAGTATGTCGTCCCACAGAGACACACTTACTCTCAGCCGGTCTATGTTGTCTTCAATCCTTTCGGACACCTTTTAAAAATAGAGAATGACATACTGATTTCTTTTTTTTGAGCTCAATTGTAAGAAAGAATAAGTAATTTTAGCATTAGAAATAATTAGTATATCTAGGTAAAAAAAAATTCCTTTTAGAAACAGGTGTAAATTCAAAGCAATAAGATACTATAATTTCAACTCAATTTCCTATATCATAAAAATAACAAAAATCCTATGTGACACTTTCTAAAAATCTATATATTTTTGAGTGGGAAAGAGGTTTATGTTCAAATAAGCTTTATTTTTATAAACAGTTACAGTTGTCTTTATTAAGTAATATAAGAATTTGCTAATAAACCTATATTAACATGAAAACTTAAAATATTAGCTTGTGTGTCATGTTTCTCTGCTGTGTCTTTCTCATTATATCCACATAATATTATGATCTTCTAAATTTTCAATATTTTTAAGTTAGCACAATCTATTACCTAATTTATTTAATCCAATTTAATTTAATGAAATAATACTAATGTACATTAGGTAAGAATCCAAGCCAAATTTATATATCAAGGTGTGCACTGAGATAATATATACCAGTTACTTTCATACATTGTTTGTTATAAGACATCTTTATAAATCTAACAAATGAATGTCATGACTCTTTGCATACAATACATGCCAAATCCCTACAAATATCACAGAATCACAGAGTGGTTGAGATTGGAAGGGACCTCTAGAGATCATCTAGGCCAACCCCCTGCTCCAGCAGGGACACCCACAGCACGTGGCACAGGGCGGCATCCAGGCGGGTTTGGAAGATCTCCAGAGGAGGAGACTCCACAACCTCTCTGGGCAGCCTGTGCCAGGGCTCTGTCACCCTCACAGGAAAGAAGTTCTTCCTCACATGGAGATCTTTCTGAGATATATTTCAGAGTAAACCTTACTAAACCATTGCACTTCAAGGTCCTAAGAAAATACTAATACTGCAACATTTTCCCATCTTAAAAATTGTATTCAGCAAATAAGCATAAGATTCTTACATCTAGCCATTTGTCCACTGTACAGTTCATATCCATCTTCACCACAGTGGAGTCACAGTCACGGACTCTTTTCAATTCTGCTAACAAATGTTTTCCTTTATTGGTAAAACTATCCAGGTCTTTTTGTTTATCGCTCAGATCACTCTTGGCAGCTTCATGCTGTGAAGATAAATATTTGTTTGTTTAATGAAGCTTTGAAGAAAGAAAGAAAAATCAATTTCTTCAGTCACCCATACCTAGCCCCATGGGATTAACTGCATCTGTTAAGTCTGTCAGTATGCCATTTAACATTTAACTACATCACAAAACACAGAATAATGAGGAAAGCTTTTTCACAAATGTAGTAATTAAGGTTTTTCTCATAACTAAAGCACAAGTGGAAATGCTAAATTCTACATGTACCCTGCCAGAAATTGGGCAAAATATTTGTTGTCTCCAGTTCCTTCAGGTCCAGCTGTAATCATCATTCAATAGGGCATTTTTCACAAGCCAAGATTCACATTAAAGAAATATATCATACAGAAATATACATATATCTTTCTTTATAACACTGATGTTTCAACTCTATGGGTTAAAATACATCTATGTTCTGTTTTCCTCTTGATAAATACTTGGCATATAGTTCTAGTTAAAATGTCTATTAAAAAGAACCTAAAAATATGCATACTTTAGAATGATGGTTATATAGTTCTGACTGATGAATTTGCAACAAAGAGCTCAATAGGTTTCCAAATGAAACTATTCTACAAATGAACAGAAAGAATTTTACTCAGAACCTTTCTTTAGGTTGATGGTTTAACAATAAATTGGGCTAATACAGTTGCAAATGTTAAAAGTATAATTTAAATGAAATGAATGTAATGTGTGCTTCAACTTCCTTATCTCTTCTCAATAGTCAGTATCAACACTGTGTCCTTTTGAAGAAAGTAGTCCTAGGGAAAGAGACAGATTTAAAAGAGCACCAAACTTCAGAAAAAGTGAGATATGTTTGAAGACATATCAACATTTTTTTTCCTGTGATGGAGAATAATATTCCAGTGTTAGTTTATTCTTTCACTGGCTTTTATTCATTCACAAAAAAAAATCCAATACGGAAAACCGCTGAAGTATTTTGACTGGAAATATCTTCTCATATGGTGATAGGAACATTTTCTTTAATGTATTTTATATTTAAAACAGACTTCCATAGAGCAAAGCTTTCCATATAAATTAACATGGTACATTGTACATTTGTAGGTGTTAAAACATAATCTAAAATAGCAGATCAGTTAAATATCTCAAATAAAAATGCTTATAATTACCTTTGATAAAGTTCGCCTCACATCATCATGATCCTTCCAAATGGATTTGATCACAGAAGCATTTCCAGCACTGTCTATGACTTTCATTACCATCGACTTCAAAGTCTGATATTCCTTCATCAGACCAATAAGAACACAGCACTGATCCTTTCTGAAAGGGGAGAAGGTTGTGTCAAACAGCACTGCTCACTGCATTGCTGCTGAAGCAAGAGACTGTGACATAGCAGTTCATCATGGGGGGCAACTGAGTGGTACCTAAGTGTTGGAGCTATTTTTTGAAATCTTAATTTGAACTTTTAAAATCACTTGGGGTCCATACATCACAAAGCACCTCAACTGAGGAAAATATAAGAACTGCCATCTCACATACAGCAAATCCTGAACAATGTGACTTGAACAAAAGAAACATTGAAACTTGAACACAACATTCTCCCTTCCTGAATTAGGGTGACTGGAAACCACAACGCAATGATTTTGGCTCTTGCAGCTCATTTTTTTAACCTGTTTCTTTAATATGGAGAATTAGGAAGCTTTCTAGAGAAAAAGGAACAAAAGTAAAGACTAAAGCAATGTGAGATAAGTCTGGCTATATCATCTTCCAATTGTTAGACATATGTTTCCGGATTTAAAACCTTATATTTAACTCATCTGTCACTCTAGTGAAAACAGAATAACCCGTTGCCAGAAACAGGCCTATTTTTTTACTTATTTTATTTATTTATTTATTTATTTTACAAAAACCTGTTTACATTGAGGCAGTTGGCAGAAGGAAAAAACACATTAAATCTATTCTTGATCTTTCTGCTGGAGAGAGAGAATAAAAAGCTCTATGTATATTTTACTTCTGCTCTTAAAACCAAATGTGCAAAAAGAATGATGTCATTCTGAACAGATGTGGCACTTATTTTACCAGAAAAAAAAAGACATGTGGAAATTAAAAAAGAATATCTGAAGATTTCTTTTAAAGATGATGAGTATGCAGTTAAGACCAGGAAAAAAATTAAGAGGAAAGCTTATTTAGTAGATACCACTGATACACAAAACTATCCCATATCACTGATTACACCCTAATTACTGTTAAATGTCTGGTCCCTTGGGAGGTCAAAAAGACTTTAAATCCAAGAATGATTTCAGATCACTGAATAGAGGATTTTTGGAAATACATAAGACAGTATGGAAGGAAAACATATGCTAAAAATAAAGTACATTTTAGATAGACTGACAGTATAATCTTAATAGAGACTGTTTATCTTTCACGCAACCAGAAAAAGTACACAAGTAAAAGCTCAGTATAGGTACAATTACTTTCTTGAAGACCTATCTTTGGCTTTACTGAAAATGTTATTGCAATCTGTACTAGTATTCTAGTACATATGGTGTCTTTTAAACTTTAACTCAGCATTTAACATGTAGATTCTGTTTTTTTATTGCGAAGCCATAATAAATGCAAAGTAAGAGATTAAACTCAAATAAAAACTCTCTCTCTCTCACTAAAAGGAGGACACTTTCTTCTATCATTTAAAAATCTAAGATTTACTTACTTTTCATGTATAGCTTTCTTGGTATCTTCCCACAGAGATTCTAAGCAATTTATCTCTTTGTCAATTACAGGAGAAAGAGTTATATCTTTTTGGGCTATTTGTTTTGCTTTGTCCATGAGCCACTGGAGTTCATGCTGGTGAGAATTCAGTTCCTCATCTAACTGGTTAAAGATCCTTAATCTGCAAGTTAAAAGGCAGGTTATAAATTTGCACAGCTTCATTTTCATGAAAGAGAGAAAAGCGGTAAGTAAGAAAGGAAGAGTTACTCATAGCGTTACTAGGCATAAAATTTACTCTTTTTCTCTAATATTTCCTAGAATGTTTTGCCTGTTTTTTTCTCTGCTACAACTAGCCTCAGAATGTGTTTTCTTCTGACATACATAGCACTATACAATTACATAGATGATATACATATACCTCCACCTGACAAAGTGACTTGAAAACATACTCCAAAATTTAATATAATACCTCATTATAGTGTATTTTCAGCTTTTAGCACCTGTACAATTTCCAATTATATAAGAATAGAAACAGTTATTTTGTACGGGATTTCTAATAACTGTTTGGAGCTAAGTGTTTTGCTCATATTCTTCCTCCATATAGACAGTATACCTATATTATTATTTTTATACTATTATATTAATAGTATATATAAATTAAATATATTATATTAATATTATTATACCTACTTTATAGGTATAAGGACTGATGTGCCTCACAAAATGCCAATATATAAGGTGCTCAGCAGTTAGTCTTACACATATCCCCAGCTCATCAGAAAGTCTATGGAATGTAAGCAAATGAAGAAGCGCCAATCTCAGACACTAATTTTATTTTTACCTTTGCTGGAGTGCTTGCAGTGTTGCCTCCTTCAGACCTTCCTTGTCAGCCCTTTCCTCAGTATCTTCAATACTCTTCAGTAGCTGTTCCTTACGTTCTGCAAAAGTTCTCCGCAAGGCTCCGAGAGCTTCTGCCTCGCTTTGCTTGGTTCCCAGCAGGTTTTGAACCGCCTCCAGTTCCAAGCACAGATTATCAACCACAGCCCTGCAGGAGGTCCTCTGCTCAGAAATGCCATGTTTTAGGTGATACTGGGCCTTAGTAAGGGAACCATCCAAACTGATGGCCACAGACTCCAGCTTGCTAAGATTTTGAATAATATCATTCAGTTCCTTCTCCAGTAACTCAGATTTAGCTTTATCCATGTTTCCTGTTTTCTCTAATGTCTGCCTCAGCTGGAGGAGCACACTTGATGTAGCACCATGGAGCTCCAGGAACACCTGTAGCTGTTCCAGGGTCTCTTGTCTCTGGTTAGTTACTTGTTTTGCCTCCTGGAAGATCTGAAAGCAATCTTCAGTCTTACCCTGCAATGTTTGGTGGTCCTCTGGGTAGCTGAAAGAACAGAGTTTTGCTACATGTTCTTTCAGACTTTGCAGCTGCTGGTTTTTACTTTCAATTTCCTTTAAGTGGTCCTGTGGGAAAGAAAGAAAATGTGAGAACATCTTTTTTCCCCCAATCCAAAGTTCAGAGAACATTTTAGTACTGAACTTACTGGTGCAACAAGTACCACAAAAAGGATTCTAATACAAGCAGTTGAGCATTGCAATTTGCTTCAATTTAGTCCAGTAAGAGAACTCTGCATGTAGTTACAGCAGAGTATCATTTTTCAAGCACAGGTCATGCTAGTTTTGGATAAATTACTAACTGAATGCACTGTACGACCTTTCTGTCTTAAATATTTATGTTCAAAAGTTTACCTTATTACGAGATACAGCTAGTTGTTGATTGGCTGTGTTTATTTCTGACGTGGCTTGTAGTTCAGCGAGGAACTGCTTAATCCAGTCCGAAAAATTGAGCAGTAGCTCATCAAACTGCTCATGTTCAGCAACAACAGACCGAAGGAAACTGAGCCTGCAGGATGTTAGATAGAAACATGAAACTACTTGACGTAAATTAATAACTCCGCACAATCAAAACTGCAGTTGACTAGAGAGAACTACAATTAATGTCATACGGAAGGAAAGAGGAAAAAAATAAAATGTGAATTAATTTTTGAGTGTGATTATTATTATGCTGATTTCTAAGGTGGGGGGTAACTGCTTGAAATTAACAGTTTGGCTCTTCCTTCTTTCTACATTTTTATTTGTATCAAATGATGGAAGTACCCCAATACATCAAGGTACATTCCTCAATTTTCCTTTGTAGGGGTAGCCTCAGTAAGGCTAGCAACATTGATGGAAGTCAAACTTCAATTTTCAGATGTAGTAATTTTTCTTTTACTATCTGGAACACTACATTTAAAGGTGAGTGTCTTATTGAATATAGATGGGTATTGAGTAGCTGAGTGTTCAACATCCTGTGAAGTATGCGAAGAGTTAAATGCTAAGCTGTACTATGTTCAAAGTAACACAATTTGGGAATGTATTCAGAGGAGTACTTGGTACCTAGCAGAACTAAGCTTTTAAATGTTAATTTTAGAAAGGTCACCAGTTGCAAGATTTCCCTTATGGAATTATCTGCATAAGTGTCAAGACGAAATTCTATATAAAAGATGATTATATTGTAAAATAATTATATACCTATCTCATAGACATGTCAGGAACGTGTCACATTATTTCAGGTCCCTTATAGATAGTAAAATATATGTGTTCATCACCAAAGAGACTGAAATCTAAATCCACGATAATATCCAGTTTCAAAAAAGGAGGCACTATCACTGAGTCTAAAATGAAGCAGCAGTCAAACAACCAATTATTTACAGTTGCTATGGCAAACGAAAGTTTCAAATTGGTTTAAAAGGACAACATTAGGGCTTTGCACAAGGTAACATATGTAACTGAAGAAAGGAAGGGCAGAACACCTGGAAGCAACTGAAAGGAAGGGAAGTAACATCTAGAAAATTACAATCAATTTGAAATGAAGGAAAAAGTTGGTGTAAACAGTACTCGCTTGACTTTTTTTTTTTTTTTTAATACGGCAGTGTTTCAAGCTCATTGGCTCACTTTACTGCAAACACAACAGATGAAAGGAATTGAGTGAACAGAATTATTCTCTTTGAAGGTAGTTTTCATTTACTGATTTTTGTAGGATAATGTTAACTTTTCTATCTCATGCTCTCTCCTACAGATCAGGAATTCTCATCTTTAAAGGGATATCAAAAGAGGTTGCTTACAAAAATGGATGCTGAGGGTCCAAATCTAGAGATGCAGAAAACTCATGTTTCCCGACATTACACCACAGATTGGTATAATTTTAGTTGAATGCTACTTGACTCCTGTAACCTCCTGCTCACTCTTTCTAGTCTTTCCTCCGCATGGATTTTTTCAGTAGCTAGGGTACAGATGGCTCACTCACGGGACATTTAAACCATGCAACCCCTGAATGGATACATCAATTTATTTGGAAAAAATGTAACTGAGGAAACACAATCATCACCAGTGTTGCCATTTCTTGTCCTGCATCAGTGCAATTTTTTCTATCTGTAAATCTTAGTTTTCGAAATAGTCATGCTGAAAAACTAAGCTTGAGGAGTGAAATTTCCCACCTGAATACTGGTTACTAACATTGAACCCATTAAAAAGCATTCAGAAGCACAAACCTTTTATCAACAGTTTGTGGTAAAGTTTTCCATCTCTCACCCAGCTCTTCGAATTTTTCTTTAATCACTTTTACACACTGGTTGGATGCTGTTGGAAACAGCGGCTCACTTAATTTTAGTAGGTTTGCATAGACTGAAGCATGGGACTCAATTTCAGCTTGTAAATCCTGGGAACACAGTAGGATACATAGCCTTTATATTGAAAATTGCATTACGTTATGCCAAATAACATCAATAAAATGTTGTACTTTGAGGCAAGAGAATAAGCAAAACCAAATCCTTAGAGGAATACTGTTCTGTCTAGGTCACATGAAGTGTTCACTCACCCTCAGACAGCGAGATCTGCAGCCATAATTCTATACGGATTCATAAAAGATTTTTTTTTCTACTCACGACAAACACAACCTTTCCATACAACTATACTATCTGTTGACAATGGCTAAGGTCAAGACCATTTTGCATCGCATTTTGTTCCACCTCAACTATTCACAACAGCATTAGAGTTGTGAGAAAATGCTATAAATTTCAGCCACCTCAAAAGATCTCAAAACCAAGAAAAAGAAAATCCTATCTTCGATATTATTTCAAAGTGAAATTATGGATTCACTGGCTCCAAGAATGGTATAAAAGACAATACATTTGGTCTACTGTTTTGTAACAATCTAAAAGTAAATGGCAAAAATTCCCCAGTAAGGCATGCTTTAGAACAAGATATTTTGTGTTCAAAAAAGCAATAGGAAATCAACATTTTCATTGTGAACATAAACCCCATAAAATTCTGCTGTCTGATCTACTTTTTCACATGAGGAAAAAAAAGAAAGTAGCATTTTCTGGAAAAAAGGGCATTGCTCTAGAGGAAAGACTTCTCAAAATAGACCAAAATAGACCAATGCCCTTCCTTGATAAATAATAGGATATATAAAGAAACTCCCGCTCCTGAAAAGGTCTATGATATTTGCAAATAGCATTTTTATTGTCATTTTTTCATAACATAGTAGGTCCCTAGGACATACTCAAAGCCTAGAATAAGCAATTCCCTCTTTAAAAAAAATAAGGAAAATAAAAAGGAAATGTAGGAAGAGAGTTTTTCAGTCCAAACATACCTGTACTGACTGCAGTTCACCTTGTAGTTTAACCCTGTCGGCAGAAACATACTGCTCTGAAGGTCTCGCTGCAGCTTCACACCCCTCTAACCAGCTCAGGAATGCAGAAAGCTCTTTCTCCTGCCTAGCAAAAACAGTGTGGAGTTACCAGGTCAGGTTGCGCTCTCCTCACACAGTGTCAGCAAGGTCTGTCATAATAAAGGTGAGAGTTTACTCACTTCTGCCACTGAGTGAGAAGAGTTTCTAATACAGTCTGCTTCTCTTTAGCATTTTGTAACACTTTCTCATATTTCTGCTGTAACAGTGTCACCTCCTCACCAGCTTTTTCTTTGTTAGAGACCTTCCGGGCACAAGCTGAGACAGAGCTCAGAGCATTGCTCAGTTTTTCCACATTATGACAAAGATCCTGACAGACATGAAAAAGAAAGAGAAGCCAGATGCATAAATAAGCTACAGGAGTAACAGTGGTGGTACAACTGGACGCTTCCATGCACAGCAAAGCCCTGGATCATGCAGTCACTGCACAGCAATGTAGTTCTCTCACATCTGGCCTAGACACACAGGCCCCAAAGCTTTCTGATCAGCACCAGCCTACCGTGGCGAAAGATTTCCCTATGAATACTGCTAAAGAGAAAACCGTCAGCAACAAAGGAATCAGATCTCTGAATGGGCACACAGCACCACAGGATCATGCAGGACCAAGTGCCGAATTCCCTACTGTTCCAATATGTGAGGATGGTCACACCTGCATCCCATGTCATGACACGGGAAAGACATAGAACAGTGTCAACATTAGCCAAATATCTTTTGTATGGAAATAGCATCTGCTGCAGAATTGACTTGCTGTGTCCCCTTTCTAAAGGGCTGGGAATCTTTTTCTTCACATGGAAATGAATGAAAAATAGTAAAATGAGTTAGAAAAAAACAAAATGAAATAAACAGATTTGAGACTAATAATGTTACAACTAATCATTTTGCAGTAATAATAATAACAACAGTAATGCTTATAATTATGGTAATCATGAAAGCTACACCACACATGAGAAATGTGAATCACACAGCAATAAACTGCTGATGTTTAAATTAAATAATAAAATATAATTTCAAACTAAGGCATGAAATCATTATGATCCTGTAGGCATTACAATATTTAAGAGCTCAGTATATTAGTAACGTTTAAAAAGCATAATAATAACAATTACATGTGCTGTTTGAAAAAATTTTCCATAGGCAAGATCTTTTTTACTCAGCAAGTCTCAAACTCTTTTGGATCTGAAAGGCCATGCCTTCTTATATAAATCCTTTGCAAGTAACTGGCACTAATTTCAGAAGAAATTCTATGTATATTTCTACATGAGTAATCTAATTAAAAGTCTGTATAATATTTTTGTAGAAAGGAACATCTGCAGTAGAAAGAATACATTACGTACTTACAGAGAAGGACAAAAATGTTACACCAAATTCCTTCAGATTTGGCCTCTTTTGGTAGTGTGAACAACCAAATCCATTATTTGTTTCCATTTAAAACAGACTGACCCAAAAGTGCAAACACCTCTAGACATCTGGCATCACAGGTAAAAACTGTTTTTACAGGTAGAACTTCATCTGTCTTACTGGTAAAAAACTGTCTAGTCAGCACAGCGTCAAAGAAAGCATATTTCCAAGGATATTTCTCTAACGAGACCCAAGCTTCATAAAAATCTCTGGGAAGATATCTAACAGATACATTTCTTATCTTTTCTGAAAATGCTTTAGATACATGAACTCAAACCAAGAACCCAGAACTCAATTCATACTTTTATACACACCTTTTTTTTTTTTTTTTTTTTTCCCACAGCAGCATAAGAGGTTTCTGCCCACTTAGGAAGTGTCTGCATCTTTCACAACTTAGCTAACCTGACCATATTTTCCAGTTCGCTCTGTAGACTCTCCAGCAGCCTGGCACCAAGGACGCCTCAGAGCGTGCCACCGGTCATGGGCTGACCTGCTCTGGCTTCTCCATGGGGTTTCCCACCCCAACCTGCCCTGCAGGACCCGGCAGCCCCTTGGCCGACAGGATATCCCCATTTTGTATTTCACAAGTCCATTCCGTACCACCCCGGGCTGCTGGACTCTTGCCAGCTGCAGTGCCAGGACCCCCTGGCCAGGCTCTCACCACATAATCCTGAAGGATCCCGTACGTTGCCACTGAAGAGGAACATGATGTAAGAGGCTCGGCCACTTTAGCTTCAAACTCAGATACTGCTTGTTGTACCTAAGAGGTAAAGGCAAACCAGAGAGTCTAAAAAGAATGGAAAACCATGCTTTAAAACATATTTTATAAGTAAGTTCTTAGTTCTAAGAGGATTTTAAATCTTCTTTTTAAATATTTTTTTTAATCTTTTTTGTGCTGAGTGTCTGCTGAGCTTAGGGGATGCTGACTACATGCAGCATCTTGTGACTGGGAGAATAACAATATTCAAAAATTATTCCCTTGTAATATACTATATGCACCTGTGAACAAGCTGAGATTAAGATTTTTAGAGTTTCTAAGCAGTCTGGATGTGGTTTACCACTGCAACAACTAGGACAGTAACTTGAGACTATTCAAAATACTATTTGTTGATTGTCAGTATACTGGTGTCTTCCTGGACCTCATTTTTAAGTCATTCAAAGCACATATTTACCTATGAATGCTTTTAAATTACCTTTTAAAGACATATTCTATCCATATATTCAAGTTCACATAATTAGTATGACATCTTATATTCAAATTGAGAAACAAGACAATTATATACATTGTTGTAAATAATGAGCAATTTCTACCTGTTTGAGACTTTCTTCATACTTCTGCTGTGCTAATGCATTCCCTGTGATTGTTCCTTCCAGTCTCTGTGCATGATCTTTTAGCTCTTCCCAATACCTTTTGACCTGCGTCAGTTTGGCTTTAATGTGTGCACATTCTCCAGAGGTAACAAATTGTGATAAAGACAGGGCTTCCTCTTCTAGTTTGGGAATTCCATTTATTTTGTCATCTATTTCTTTATTAATAACCTAAAATGTAAAGTAATAGCAAATAATAAAGCACAGTAAGATTTTAATCATTTTTATCTTTATATTTAATAAATAATATTTAACTACCTTTATATAATTTCTTTGTTTACCTACGTTACTATTTTTTTTCATCAAAAGTGAGTAAGAGGAGAGGTCAGTGACCATTTGAAACAACTGGAAGGAAAGTCCTGCCTGCAAGCTCCCTTTTTGGAAAAAAAAAGCCTGCTCTAAAAACATTATTTATAAGAAAATGTATTACAAGAGGCTGAGATATACATTTTCATAAGCAGACAAAGTAGCTGACATTTTAGCATCTCTTGCTTCACTGTAATTTAATGAACAGTGTTCTTCAAGTGTCAAAATAAATACAACTCAATCACCAAGATAAAAAAAATAGGAGCATAACTCAAGAGTATGAACATATTCTTATATATGAAACTGAAGAATAGGAACACAATTGAAGAATTGGATTATAACACTTAATTGTTTAATAAGTTTTAAAGAGCTTAGAAAATCAAACATGCCATGAATTAAAAAAAAAAAAAAAAAAAAGGATGCTATTTTCCATCCCTATGTGAAAATCATATGGTATCATAAACTATAAATTAAATTCAGGCATGAAGAAGAATTCACCATGGAAAAGGATTGATAATGATCTATGGCACTTTTGGCATATGGCATAGACTTTTTGGTCTATGGCATAGAAGACCTAAGACAAACTTACGACATCTTTTACTATTTATTCATTAAAAATTGAACTTAGATTTACTCTTTTTCTCAACTAGTGAGTTACTTGCATTTCTACTGATGTGGCACGTCCACAGACCTCTTAAGGGCAAAATGCTCACTACAGAAGGAACTGAAAGAGGCCAGAGCTCTTCTCAGAGGTGATGACAGGATGCATATATAAATGACATTAGCTGAAAACTTTGCTGAAAATGCACTCTCATGTGCAACAAAACTGTTGACCTCCTGTTATAACTGTGATAAAAGTACAACAGCATCTTACTCTCTATTACATAGCTCAGAAGTGGCTTTGTGCAACATACAGAGCTAGAATTAGAGACT
This sequence comes from Crypturellus tataupa, assembly GCA_034781795.1. Lineage (NCBI taxonomy): Eukaryota > Metazoa > Chordata > Aves > Tinamiformes > Tinamidae > Crypturellus > Crypturellus tataupa. The sequence goes on from JAWLRI010000390.1 coordinate 2,433,636, forward strand.
GACAGTATAAAAAAAAAATACTATAAGCATTTATAGTAACTCTTTATGCAATATATTCTGAATTAATTCAGGCCATAAAATGCTTTTTTTTTCTCATGAGAATTACTGGATTTGCAGCCCTGAAGCTGATATTAGTTAACTAGGCAGCAGATAGAAATTAGGCAGTACTTGCTTACTCCCACGCTATTCTGCTAAATTCCCTCAATTACATAAGAGAAGGTGGATAATTGAGGCCTTCAACTTGTACTGAGGCTGCCATTAGTGGTAGCTGTCATTGTGTCCACCAGAAATTTCTGAAAAATGTGTAGGTGAATCTTGGCTTTGCCTAAGCCATACAGGCTTTGCAAAGAACATTAAAAGAAACAGAAGGCTGCTGCTGGAACAGATGGGTAAGTATGTTCACTTTTCTTTTTGGGAGTGGCAGGGGAAGAATACGCAAAGTTGGGACTGGTAGGGGAAGAACAGGCAAAGCTGCGATACTCATCTTTGTCCTTATCTGCCTCACATTGTGGTACACCTTACTAGCATGATATATTTGAAATTATGAATTTGGTATGCTGATTAGCATCAGAAAGAGTTTCTGAACTCTTTCAGAAATTTACAACAGAACGTAGCACAATCTTCCAAATTAGGCATATAATTATATCACTTCAGAGGACCTTTAGCTGTGTCCAGGTATCAGAGCTTAAATGACTCATTTCACATATCACAGTTTAAAGAGTTGTAAGGTAGATGAATGAACAATATGTTCCCTAGCCTTTCTCTGGAGTATGATTTTTTCACTGGGACATTCATTAAAAATAGTTGCTAACCATTTGCTTCCTGCCGTGACAGTTAAACAACGCAGAATCATGTTGGAATTTTCAGGAACTTACAATGCAATGTAATTTCTACTATTAATCCGGGCTCATAGAAAAGAGCAGTATTTCTAGAGCATTGCTTTGAATGGACAAATAGGGAAGTCATTAGGCACTATTTAGATAGACTGAAAAGGTCTTTACCTTGAAAATATTATTAATATAATTTGATGTATTTGTTTTCTCAGCTGTCAAACACTAGAATCTCATTTAAAAGTTAGCAAGTTAGAATATGTGACTGTGTATGCAAGTAGAATAGATGCGCATATACTATTTGGAATGGAAACCACTTTTGAATTGCTGTAGTCATCACACAAGAATTCAAGCATTGTGTTTTTCTTCAGCAAAGAAATGAGGAGATTTTATTTATTTGGTATGTGTAAAGTTGTCATCAAACTAAGAAAAGGAAGGACGTTTCAGTCACATGAAACAAATGCATTATGGGATACTTCAGAAATATTTAGTCGCAGTCTGGTCCACGACTGCAAGCAGCAGAACAGTTTTGCACTTTCTGAAGAGCAGACAGGTCAGAGATTAAGAAAGTCGCAATGAACAGTGAATGCTGAAAAACTATGTCCCCTTGAAAACATGCAATTTCAGAGGACAAATTTCATTTATGGGATGATGTAAATAAAGTCAACCCTTGAAAGAGCAATATTTGGAGTCAAAGTGCATCTCATGCCAATAAGGAACTAAAGGAATACGTACATAGAATTTATGTTTCAATACAACAGCAATAAAAGGTATGCGGGTTTGCAAACTACCAAGAGCAACAATTCTTTATTTTTTCAGCATTGAAAAAAATACATAAATCAAATTATAGCTTCAGCTGGCAATATTAAAGTCACATTCTATATCCACTAGCTGATGTACACATTATAATACAAAGGTTGTCCACACTTTGTATTTAGGTAGCTGTTTCGTACACCTGTAGAGATTACTCAAAAAAAATAAGAGAATTTAATTTAAACACTAAATTTTAATCATACACAAAAAGGCTTCATACAAGTAAACTAAACCAAAAGAACAGGCAGCCTATAAGAATTTAGCTTATGTAGAACCTTACTACTTGGTATGTTTATATACAAAGCGCAGCACCAATACACCAAGGTAGTTCTGACACATGAATCTAATCTCTATTCTTCCTTTCAGGCTCTAGCCTCTAACATAAAGATGGAGAATTTTTTTTTTTTAAGTGCTAAACACAATGAGAACCAGTCACCTTGATTTGGCTGATCTGTACGTCCAAAGGAGATGATGATATTCCCAAAGTTTCCAGTTCTTTTTCTTTTTCAGTTATCCAGCTGGACAGAGCTTCAAAATTATTGCCAAAATGATCCCACTTGTTTTTCACCATTTCCATGCTTTTTATACTAAAATTAACCAAATTAATTAGAGAGAATAAATAGTTTAATAGAATGAAACTATTATGTTCTTGCTAAAATAAAAAAATACAACTTAATCTACAGGTCATTTTAAAAACTACTGGATTTAAGGACCAAAATGTGTGACCAAAGTTGAATTCACTTCCCTTTTTGACTGTGTCCACAATTATATTAACCTTAGTGGGAATACCCAGAGATGAGAAAGAGTACAGTTTCCTTTAACAGCTGTGCACCAAGAATCTCACAGTAGCAGGAACAGAAAGGAAATGCAATAAAAGTGCCATTTATATGAAATAACATGGAGTATTATTAGATCAGGTATCTTGAAAGAGGTATCTGAGTATATATATGATAGTCATTTAGTCAATAAAGTAAAAATAAAAAAGTGTACTATGGATATGCATGTAATCAGCAAAGCTTAACTATTTTATTAAACTTGTTTTTTTTTTTTTTTTATAAACAGTGGCAACCTGCTAATCCTACAGGAAGTCTGCTTTCTATGGCAATGATTTCACATCAAGCCACAGAACCAACAACGGATATGACCCAGCCAAATCCATATATTTATACTCTTGGAAATACACATTTTAGCCATGCTAAAGAGAGACTGTGACTGATTCTTACACATCCTGGACAGCAAACAAAGTACTCATTCTTTGCCACAGATAACAACTCTATGGCCCTTATAATATTTATATAAGGCCTAACAAAATTAAGTTCTCTTATATAAGTTTCTGTTCTTTCAACATAAGGAATCCAGTGGTAATGTGGATCTTACACAGAGCTTGTAAAATATTATTTTCTGATTCAGTGGTAATAAAATTTCATCTGAAAATTCTGAATATTATGAAATTCCAAAATATATTCTGCTTGTAAATATAGCTTTAAAAATCATATTACAAAGATTTGTTTTCAATATTGGTGTTCTCTTTTTTCACTAAAGCTAGAGGAAGCTTTAAAGAAAAAAGTCATCTAAAACGTTAAAATTCACCTTTAAATTTTTTTATTTATTTGCAAAAAGAAAAATCAGCAACGTCAACAGCTATTCACTAATACAAGTATATACAAATTTATACTTGGATTATTGTATTATTTGCAGGAAAACAGTGCAAAAAGACTTATCTCAAATCTAGAGAATACTAGAGTTGGAAATCTGAATCAAGGGTCTAATTCAGAGGCAGAACAATTGAAATCCTCAGTTTTTGTACTTAGTTTCTTTACAGTTTTAAGAAAGCTGCAGATTAAGGACAGCTTGCTATGTAGCTGATTGCAGAGTGTGGAAAATTGTGAAAGCTGAGGCAAACAGTAATTGTTTTTTTTCACATTTGCATCTCCTTTTTTTTTTCCTCCCTTTCTGAAAGATGAGTACCTCAAGTATAATCCTAATTATCATCCCTTCTTCACAGGCTTTCAGCTGGGCCTTAAAAATAAGAACTCTGATAGGTTAACTGAAACTACATTTTTTTTTAAACTAAATATTAGCAAACAAAAGATTTTGCTTATTTGTACATATTACTCATCTCACATATTTTATAATATAACCTGGATTACTAAAACACAGCAAGTGACAGAGCTGATGAGACACCACAAAATGTTCACGGGATTCTAGGCATCTAATACATTCTTACAGTAAGAAATATTACAACTTGTTAGGAACATACTCTTCTTCAAGACTAACTTCCACTTTTTTCACTTGTTCTTGGATTATTTTTGCCTGTCGCTGGAGGGACTTCTTGCTCTTTGAACCAAGCTGTATCTCAGAAGAATTCTTCACCAGATTCTCAGCTTGCATTGCCATGGCTTCAGTCTGTTTAGACAGCTCCTGTACGGATGAATAATATTAATATAAGTGTGCACATTTTCACATAATAAAGATCTATAGATTCACATAGAAAGGTTCACATAGAAAATACTTTTTCTCAGTGTTTCTGTTAGGAGAAAGTATTACACAGTTATCTGTGTATTAAATGTACATTTTGAATGTATAAATACACAGAAGGAAACTCAGAAGAAAGCTGTCTTCAAGTTCCAGTTAAGAAATACTTGTTTTAGTAAACTAGCACAAATAAAACTGAGGCTATTTGTCTAAAAGATTTTAACTCAACCTTTCCATTTTTTTCCTGCAACTCTTCAACATAAATCTATCAGTGAATTGTGTAGAATTAAATGTTTGTGGTAATCATCTGTATTTAGTCTATGGATATAATTCTTTACATGGAAGATTTACAGAACTCTTTACATGTGTAGTATCACATAGCTTGAAATCGCACTTCACTTAGCAACCATTATATCACACATGATATACACATGCATCATGACAATGGATGCTGAGAATAATCAAGATAGATAAAATTTACCAGATTCATCAAGGGTGAAAAACAGCATGAAAACACTACACTTACTGAGGAAAACCAATCACTTTTACTACTTCAATATTAGTAAACAAAAACAACTGGGGCCATTCTCTGGTATTAAGAGCAAAGTGGCATGTTATGAGTAGTGTAAGTCTCTCCTCCTTCTGCTCCTAAGGGCTGAGAGAGCACTAGATAGAACAGGTCACGATAAAAAGCATATAATAGATGATGACAGGACAGCGCTTGAGATCATCTAGTTTACCAATACAGATGTGACCTTGCTGACCATAAAACGGGAAGTTCTCAGAATCCCTTCCCACTTTTGAATAGATATGATTCAGAGGCAGATTTGGGTAATTCTTCATGACTTTTTAAAATAAAATAACATTTTACCTCCAAACAGACCATACAGTCTCTACTCTGATGAAGACTTACACAATTGGCAATGGCCTAACAGGGAAACCATGCAAAGACTGATGGCAACGTGTTGCAAAGTAGAATGATAACCACTGTATTTCACACAGTGAATACCTTTGTTTGATCCAGTTCAGTGGTGAGGCTTTCTAAACTGCTAAAGTTTAAGATACGTTCAAGTGCAGAGCTTGCTTGATTAAGATATTTTACTACTGTTTCTTTGTCCCTTTCAAACTGTTCCCATTTATTTATTGTGACCTGCAAAAAACAAAAGCAGAGACAACAAGAACAAAGGGATGATGGGAAGCACAGAATTTCATTTTGAGTTAATAAGAAAGGATAAAAGGAAGGATGTATGTTATAAAATACAGACATTTCTCCTGAAATCCAGCCTACCCTACACAGGAAATTGTTATAAACTCAATAAAAGAGAAGTTTTTCTTTGAGTTTCCAATCTTATTGGCAATGTGTTGTGTAGAACAGCATTGTTCTCACAGGTGCAGGTAATATTCACATCTTATCTTGGTACAGCCTACAAAAAGTACGAAATAATAACTGCAGATGGTTATGCTTTTGGCTAAAGGTATTCAGCTATTCCTTAAAAGTTTTTCAAATTCTTAAAGACAGTAAAATGGTAGGAAAAATTATATATATATATAAGAATCTATCTGTTCTTTTCTGACAATGTAAAATTTTGGTAAATATATAGTAGTTAATTACTCTTGATGAGAATTTTGTCAGAATTTTGATTCTGAAACAAGGCAAGCCACAAGTTAAAACTTCATATAACAGTTCTTTAAAAAAAATAGTTTTATCAAGATATAAAAAGTTATTTGATTATTTGTTTTTCATTTACTTGGGAAAAAATTTTGATAACGTTAGACATTCAAGCAAAGTGGCGGACATGCCCAATATCTGGATTGCCATTCTGCTTAGTGAAATGTAAAGAAGAACTTAGGTTTAGATGTAAGAAGCTATAAATTATATTACCAGTTCAGAAGGTAATTTGTTGTGAAACTTGAGGCAAGTCAAGCATTTTCTCTATATCTTATTTCTTCCTTTTCTAAGTTTATGAATGAGAGGTAGTATTTCACACAATAGTTGTGAGGATAATATTTGCACTGTATCAAGTCTTATTATCCTAATATCCAGCCCAAAAACTGTCACTGAAGGGTAATGTCACCTTTAAGAAACAGTGGTGGCACACTGTCCTAAAATATAATTCACAGACGCCTTAGATGCAAAGCTGTACCATGTATTCTTTATTAATTAAAAGGTATCTAGCAGTTTCAGTAAGTTTTGATGGAGATAATAATAATGGAAAATCCCAACTAACATGATTCAGAGGGGAGAAAGTGAGCTCCAACTTTTTGTGTAAATTTTTTTTATTAAAAAAAGAGGGGAAAAAAGAGGATAAAACATAATCTTTAATTTCTACAAGCAAATGACCCACCTGTAATTGTTCTTCTCTTTTCTCCATTGTCTGCTCCATATTCTCCAATGTTCCTTCCAACTTTTGTAAATCTTCTTGCATTGTGCTAGGCAGCCCACCTTCAACCTGCAATTGTTTAGCTTGCGAAATCTGCTGTTGCACATCTTCCCTTTTTGCACGGATTCTCTTCGCCCTTTGCTAGAGAGATTCATTCAACAGGAATGATATACAGTTACTGCTTCTTTTTAGCTTATTCTGGAATTGACACACAACATCCTTCTGCATTTGAAGAATATGCAGAGTATGCAAAGATAGTAACAAATAAAGAGATAAACTCTATGAAGAATTCTGGGAAACCTTGTAAGTTTATAGAATAGATTACAGGCAACCCAAATGTTGTATGTATAAGGCCATGGCCATTGGCCATGGCACACAAATGGTATGGGAAAGGTAAGAAATGCTCATTCATCCAAAGCCATGTTTTAGGAAACAGAAACCCACAACAACTCAGCAATTGCAAAAGTAATCACAAGCACATGAGCTCCTCATGAGCACTGGGGTTAGCTCGGCGCTCTTTGAGGCACAGGTTGGAACATCAGATGGATCAAAAAATATGCATTAGCCAGCATAGGCAGACATTCAAATTACATAACTGTTCCCTCAATACTATCAGAAACTTCTGAGACTATATCTCCTGTCCTTTCCTCATATGCCTGACTCATTGCCTGTTTTGCTAGGTAAGCTGATAACTGTCTGGTCAGCTCTACTCCGGTTATTCTCAAATTCTTTAATGAATTTCGTTTTCACCACATCAAAACTATACCAAAAGAAGAGTCTGAACTTAAGAATAAATCAGCTATTACTACTCTCTCTCCTGAGGGAGCAGGAGGGATCCTGTGGGATAAGGACTGAAGAATTTTAAAAGTATATATAAGAAGTGAAGTACATGTAACACTTTTTAAAAACACAAAACAGAACAAAAAATAATAAGTAGGACATAACATGTTTTGCCTCATAGAAATACAGAAAACTATCAAACATTCACGTAATGCCCAAACATTGACAGCAAATTATTCTTACTCAGCAGGCCTCGAAGTTAATGTAATATATTTCAGCACAGAACTCAAGGCACTTCTGGTATGCAATTCATATGATTTATTATTATTGCAATCCATAAAAGTTTAGACCTATTATTCTTGCATAACTCAACAATGATTGCAAAATTATTATAATTTTAGTCATTAGTCAGAATGTTGCAAATGAGTGTGATTTTGATTATGTACATGCATATAAATATATTATGCATATCTAACAATGGTTAAAACTACAAACAGAATAAATTAAAATATTATCTCACATTTATCTATGGACTGCCTTTTTTTTTGTTAAAATAATTAGGAACTACTGTTAGGGCACTGACCAAATGCCATTTCCATTATGAATCTTGCAAGCTTAAATATATGAAACTCTTCCTATGGGAAATAATTTAAGTTACAAAATAAAATTTGTACACCATTTTCTGCACATTAAAAAAAAAAAAAAAAAAAGTCAAAATTTGGACATGAGTAATTGCCCTACCTTATGATGAAGTAGTAGTTGCTGAGCTTGTAGTAAGCTCTCTGTATCCAAGATTTTTTCAGCCTCTGCTTGGGCTTCTTTAGAGTTGGTGATTAACTCTTCGATAGCACTCTTAACTTCTTCTTTGTATTGGACACAGTCTCCAACAGTGCCTAACATCTTTTCAATCTACAATTATGGGTAAGTGTAAATATATAATGTCAAAGGGTATTAAAAAAAAAAAAAACACAGTAAATTGTTTAAATTCAAACCATTTATATCTCCAGCACTCTTAGCATATCCCTAAAATTATGCTGGAAGATGACTTCAGATTTTAGAATGACCTTAGATTTGTGATAGTAGAGAACCCCTCTTCTCATTTAGACATATTCCTCACTACATTGCATATGGTAAATTTTTATACCACATTTACATATGGTAAATGGCTATCAGAACACCAATTCCCACAACTTTCCACATCATGGAAGTTCAGAGAATTTTCAAAAATTTTCAGGGAGAGAGGACTTTTAATCCATTTGGAACAACTACAGTTACAACTCAATGTCTGCAAAAGAACCGGCATTAGCAATGGAAGTCTGTATTCTGATTTTTTTTCGAAAGGTTCGGTGCAGTCTTTTAAGTGTAAGATGTTCTGTGTTTCTCCTGATCTTTCCTTTTCACTGTGAAAACTGTCTATTATACTGCTTAATATATCTATTATACTGGGGATTGCAAAAATCCAATCCTCATGATCTAAAACTGCTTCAAAGTATATTATTTCAGTTCAAAAGACACATAAATTAAGTTACAGCTTTAGCTAGCAAAATTATCTAGTTCTATATGCACTAAGCAATATATACCACAATTTTGCTAATGTTCACTAATAGATGATTTTTAAAAAATTAGTGTTACCATTTGCCTCTAAAAATGTAGAAAGAAAAATTTATGCATACCTATTCTGCAAAGATCCATTATCAGAAATCAGTACTTCTGTCCAGTAGTCTTAAGGCTTTGCTACCTATGATGTACGGATTTTTTGTTGCTGATTGCAGTTTAATTAAAAACACACAGCAGGGAACTTATGCTTGTGAAACCATGATTGATGTCATTTCATATGACACTGTAAATGGAGAATTTTTCTTGTCCCCCATACTGTACCTCAGCCAGCGAATCTAGGAGTCCCTTGAAGTCACTGGAAAGCTTACAAAGCTCATCATCTGTGTTTTTGGCCTCCAAATCAGGACATACTGCAGTCAGAACAGCAAGTCTAGATTTCAGCCAGCTGAGATTTTCTCCTTGCTTGTTAATATGTTGCCTAATTTCCTACAGAGGTATCAAAAAAAACAAACGTATTTTCTCAAATTATAGTATAATCAATGAGTAGGTTTCATGGCATCATTTCCATGGCTAATAAATACTGTATTTCTAGTATTTTAAGATAATACAAAAGTAAGTTATTTAAACTATTTGCAGACTTAATGAATTCCATTCCAGTTAAGGGATAAATTTTTCACTCAACTGCACAGACATTATATGACTATCTTCTGATAATTGGTAGAATATTTTTGCCTGACAAACCATAATACTTACTAAAATATAAATATGTAAAGTATATACTATCTATACATTTTCCATTTCATAAATTCTTATAATTTGTTTTCATCTTAAATGCTAGCTTCCCTGAGTAAAAAGCTTCATGTGGTGTAAGGTCACATACATTTTTTATATTTTTAAATCGTCTTTTTATTCCCTTTTTCACCTAACAGCAGTGTTATATCTTTGTGCCAGTGTGGGTGAGAAGCTACCAGCAGGGAAAGAAAATGAGTTTTGGAGCAGAATCCTCTTTATGAGTGGCCTTACTTGTTTTATGAAAGTTACCCTGATTACATTTCTCTGCACATGATCTGCTAATGACTTGCTAATGACTTTCATACACAATCCTATAGTAGATGACATTTTGAAATGCACAAATAAAATTTGGTAGGCTCCAAATGACAATAAATTATTGAATGAAACTGATTTAACCAAAGGATTGACTGAATGATTAGGATTATTTAGTCTGGAGAAGAAGAGGCTTAGGAGAGAGACCTTATTGTTCTCCACAGCTACTTGAAAGGAGGTTGTAGTGACGTGGGAGCGGGTCTCTTCTCCAAAGCATCTACGCACAGGACAACAGGAAATGGACTCAAGATGCACCAGAGGAGGGTCAGGAATATTAGGAAAAATTTCTACATGGAAGGAGTGCTGAAGCACTGGAACAGGCTGCCCAAGGAAGAGGTGGAGTCACCATCCCTTGCAGTGTTCAAGAAATGTGTAAATGAGGCAGTCAGAGACATGTTTTAGCAGGGATTGTGTTGAATAGTTTATGGTTGGACTCAGTGATCTTGAAAGTCTTTTCCAATCACAATGATTCTATGAATCTTCAATTATTGTTTCAACCCTGTCACTCAACACTGCAAAAGTGAATTGTAGATTTATCTTGGTCTTCCCTATCGTAGAAGAAAAGTGTTACTGTAGAAGATTTTCTTATGTGTAATGAGATAATAGTTTTGAGTCTTCAAAAACACCTCATCCTGAGGTTATCGTGTTTCCTTGCATGACTCTAACAGTGTATGCAACAGAAATAGAGGTAAGTCTTTAATCTTCCTAATTCTGTATTATGATGTTCTGAATATACAGGTAAAGAGGCCTGACATCATTAAAAGCAGGAGATTCTGTCACATTGCTACATGCACAACTCTTTTATAAAAACACATAAGAATAACAGCAGAGCTTTATCTGCATAAAACAGTTTATACTGTAAAACAGTTGAAACGTTCAGGGTGCAAGCAGCAATGACCACAATTTTCTGATAGGCCAAGATCTTACCACCACAGCTGCTTTAAGTTGCTTGTATCTGGTAGTATCATTGACACTTTGCTTTATCTTCTTTATCTCTTTTTCTGCTGACAAAATCCAATTAGCCAATTCAGAAAATCTGAAATAAAATATCACATGATGTAAAACAAAGAAAAAAAAAAAAAACACAAAATTTGCACCACCAAAATGTAACATTTTAAATTTAAGCTCACAATAACTCTCAGCAGCCAATTGTAATTTGTGGAATTACTATATAAAGTACCTGTTTTTTTTTTTTTAACCAGGAATTATCAACAGAGTACTTATCATTCTGTATGTGTTTTTGATGAAATTCTGAAGAGTGGACATGTGTAACTTGCTTTAGACAATACTCTAGCAGACCCAGCTAGCAATTGAACTGAGACCTGTTCTTATAGCCCTTCCACTTCTCAGAGCACTCTGTTAACTTCACATATGTGCTATCAATCTGAGATTTAAGGTCCTTCAGAATTCTTTGGCTGCTTTCCAATGTAGCTCTCACTGGATCAGAAACTGGCAGTTTTTGACACAACTCTTCCATCCGCTGTAGCCTCTTCTCACACAGGTGGTAGGATCCCTTGTCACCGAAGAACAACTGATAGAAGACAAAGAAAAAAATCAACAATAATAGAAATAACACTGTGTCTGTACAAAAATAACACTGTGTGTCTGTATATATGTGTATATATAAACAGACTGTATATGAGTGTATATATATACACACACACAATATATATGATATAAACCATACTAAGCTCCCAGGTCATGCATATCACCATGAAAAGATTAAATTCAAATTAAAATCTTTCTTAAAGTTTGAAAGACTGATCTTATTTAGTTGTGCACATAGTGTTTGGTGGGTTAAGTCAGTCACATCTTTTGTTTCTCTATCATTGAGTTTACATGGAAATATATTTATAAAAATGTCCACTTGGTGGCCTACGATTCATACCTTGTGCTCCTCGATCATCTTTTCATTGCCTTCCCTGGATAATACCTTGTTCTGTCGAGCTAGTTCTGCTTTACACTCCTCAACTGTGACCAGGAGTTTGCTTTTCTGCACTTCAATTTTCAAATGGATCAAATGATATGGGGCTTCTGTCTGCAGATCCTACATCCCCATAGGAACAATAAACAAGTCAGAGATAAAACCCATACCTCAGTGTGAAGTTACTACAAATAAATTACATAATAAGTGCTAACACAGAAAGCAAACCTCACATGTACATGAATAGACAGGGTTTTCTGTGAAGGTGATGGAGCACTGTCACAGTGAGCACTGGAACAGATTGCCAAGAGAGTTTGTGGAATCTCCTTCCCTGGAGATCGTCAAAACTCGTTTGGATGCAGCCCTGTGCCATGTACTCTAGATGACCCTGTGTATGCAGGGGGGTTGGACTAGATGACCTCTAGAGGTCTTTTCCAACCTTAACGATTCTATGATTCTCAGCAGTCCTTTAAGGAAAGAGAGTTGTGCAGTTAACCTATCTGTAGCCTGTAACCTGTTAGACCTGTCTTAACATTTTGGACAAAATATTCATAGCTTTTGATTAATCTTTGTTCAGTTGTTAGAGTCCTTAGCAGAAGACACTACTTATAAGAGACTGAGACTTTCAACTTTCAAGTACAGGAAATATCCAATATAAATAAGAGAGATCTACCCATACATAAGGCTACCCATCTATCCATACATTACTCTCTTTTTTCTTATTTCTCCACCTTTGACTGTGTTATTTAACAGAGCCTCTTCAAGAGGTTATTTTTACCTATAGACATACCTAATGTTGTAAAACGTTCTTTATATATATATATAAAATATATAATATATATATATAATATATATACATATATTTATTTATTAATATAATATATATATATATATTTATTTATTAATGGTGGAAGAGAAGGACACAAAAAGAAAAAGAAGACAGGAACCAGTCACTTTTTTTTCCAGGGAGGTATAAGGAAGGGGGAAGGTATAGTCAATAGGTAATGCAAAAATCTTTCAGAGTCAAGACTTAATACTTCCACAGATGTCACTAACCTTCCACTGTCTGTGGAGTTTCCTCACAGCTTCCTGCAAACTGTGTTGTTCTTGTTCAGGAAGAATGTCAGTGAGTTCATCACAAGCTTTCAGGAAGGCATTTAGGACTCTCTGGTCCAATTGGTTAAAGAAATCCTGAGATTGAAGTAGAGTGGATAGAGAGAAATTGGTTACTTACTAGCATAAAGTTGCCTAAAGTTTCAAGGTTACTTCTGCTGCACTTGTGGAAGCTGAAATGGAGTTAAAGGATCCTTTCTAGCTATTTATAGTCCAGAGAATTAACACATTCTTGGACATTCAGCCAATATATGAGATGGTGGTATAACAGGAAAACATTTCAAGGACATATGCTTAAGTAACAGGCATATTACAGACATGAATTTTCAATCATCTTGAAACACAGCCATGGATGCAAGAGCCTGCCAGAACACAGACTGGTGTCCTTGCGCTAAAGCAAAATTGACCTGAAACTCTAGGGCTCCTTGCTCTGTGATTTCTGGATGCTTATATCCATCAATAAAAAAGTTGATTTGGATTTTGGAGGCTTTTCCTCCTACCCATTTTCCAATCTTAGCTTTAGTTTAACCTGATCAATAAAACTTTTTTATATAAAGCAAATCCATGGCAATTGAAAAACCAACCAAGTTTTTCACTCAAAAAATAATAGTCACGTTCTCAAGATTTACTCACGCTGTGTTTCCTGAGAAGTTCTTCAGGATTTCCTTTTTCTTTTAAGCAACAATGGGCAATCTGTATTACTTTTTCCAGTTCTGCTCTAGATTCCTCAAATTTCTTCATCAAACGGCTATTTGCTTCTATGTTTTTTCTCCAATCACCAGCTTTCCTGACCATATTCTGAGGTATAAGCAGAGGAAGATGAAGGGGTGTTCTCTCATTGATTTTTATTTGATGTCATTTGCCATAATCTTACATTAAAATACCTCTGACTGGCACCAGTCCTCCAGGTATATGCAGCTTAGAACTGCTTATGTTCTCTGTTTCCCAATTTTTAATACCATGCAAACACTCATGCTAATGTCATGTCCCAAGCAGTATTATGCTACTACTGTACCTTCCCCATAACTATGACTATTAGTTAAATAAAGCATTTCTAAACGATAAATAAATAAACAACAAACAAAAATCACCTCCTAAAAGTATAGATCATTCAGGAGAACTCAGAAGTTAGAGAAAGAATTTTGAAACCTCATGATGTCTCTTAGGAATAGCTCTTTACTATTTTTTTGTGGCTTACAATTCAGTGTTGATGACCTTACATTGCACAATAATTGCCTAAGAATGAATGCAACTGAACACGAAATCTGGAAATCTGAACCCGGACAGCAGTGATTAATTTCATGACACACTTTACCTTAAGTCATATCATCATTTAAGGGATAAGGTATAACAGCATTTACAAAAGTATCTGTTTTTCATGTTTTGTGGGAAAGGTGATATATGGGAAAATGGTACTAAATAAATGCCCCGGAAAAGTAAGTCAGGAGTGGAGAAAAAAAAAAAGTTAGTCCTAATGTTTGGGTCTCAGTTCCCTTGCTCAGAAGGGCCATGATGTGTGGAAGTTCTCCAACAGTGTGTTCGCTAGGCGGTCTGAGGCACACTTCTCTCCAAATAGAAGGGACTAACTTCCCTGACCACTTGTTACGGACAAGTCCTTCTAGAACGCATCGACACCAGAGAGGACAGCAATTAAACAGGGATACAGCCACATGACTCAGATGTGTATGAACAAGATTTCAAAAATATGTATCAAGATATGACAATTACCTGAAAAGTAATCTGAACCTGTGTAACTTTCTTCTGAAATGTCAATTGCTGGAAATGCTGCAATACTTCACTTGAAGCCACACACTGCAGAACACTCTGACTATTTCTCTCAATCAGGGACAAAGCTTTCTTGCAGTTTTCTTGAAAAGCTACCAAATCCTGAAAGAAGGAAACATATATGCACCATGGCCAGGAACAAAGGAGAGAAAAGTTTGGTAAAATAACAGTTTGGCAATCAAAGCAAAAAAGCACCATGAAAAAGAGATTGCACAAAATGTTGGAGGGAATAAGAAGACCAGACAGCTTTATTCAGGTAGATGGCGTCCTGTACTCAAATACACCTCTATCTGTAACAAACAATGAAAAAAACATAGAGACGTACCCAGTCTTTTAGGTTACTTCAGGAAATGGAGATGGATACATAATTCTGTGATTTATTTTTTATGAAATGCCTATATTGTGTAATTGTAAATAGCAGTAGAAAGAGATGCAAGAATGACTATTCTCAGTAACTGGTTAAGATGTTAAACTTCCTTGCTTTTCAGTACGCTAACCTTTCAGGTGAGCTATTAGAATTTTAGAGTTCTTATAGATTACATTTAAATAATAAATAACATGAATTTCAACTTTAAATAATAAGAATTATACTTATAAAAATGAGAAAAAAAAAGAGAAAAGGAGTAATATCCATATATCATACAATTGTACAGCCTGGAAAAGATTCTTGAAGTACAATCCTGAGGAAATTGCTTTGCTATTGAAGAAACACTGAATTTCATCAAACAAATCTATTTACTATATGGATTCAGCAGAAGTCAGCACTTGCCAAATAACTGGGGAGATTTCAGATCTTTGATTACCAAGTCCATGGAGAAGGAACACGTGGCTTTGCTAAGAAAGTCTGGGGCAAGGCAACTGTCAGGAACATAGGAAAGGGGCACCCTGATGAAAAACTCCTTAACCTGTGGAGTGGGTATGTGAATCGGTTGGCATTTATAAACAGATTATCTTGGAAAGGTACCCAGTCTGGCTCGATTTCAACAGTCAAACTCACCAGACCATATTTTTCCCTTGAAGTAGAACTGAGCTCAAAATCACAGCAGAAGAACATGACCCTTCTTGCTGAATTATTGAGTCAATTTTCAGAGTCTTCATAAGTTTGAAGTAGTTTATATTGGGTTGTGGTCCCCTGCCCATATACACTAATTAAATGTATTAGCTCCAATCATTTTTTCTAACAATATTTTTCAAATGGCTTTCCAATGAAAAATCCATTTAAGTACATTATCCACCAAAACCTACAGAAACTCTAAGAGAAAGTATGCATAATTTTTGAGGAAGTATTGATAGACTATAATGCACTCACAAATGAAAACAAGAATACATATGATAAAAAAAACAAATCCTTGTATTTTCACTTGTTTTTAAAAGTGTGTTCTCCTGACTGGCTTTTTCTGCACAAGTAAAATGTTAAAGCTCCAGTACAACACACTGATGAGGAATGTTTTAGTTTTGTTTTTAAATGAGCTACTGCCAGCCTTTTCAAAGCCATCTTGCTTCAGAAGCATCTTTCAGAAAGCCATCTTTTGAAGAACACTGCAAGATGCTTCCTAAACTTACTTGGGCTTTTTGTTTAAGAACAGCTGTAGGTTGTGCTTCAGGATCCAGGATAGAAATTATTTCATTCACTTTTTCAAGAGATTCATAAAACTGTGTGATTTGTTTCTCCTGTTCTTCCAGAGGAGGCAGCAGATTCTGGCATTCATACAAGAGGGCACTGCAGTACTCTTTAACCTTTTGGTCATTTGAAAGAAAAACAATTATTTAAAAGTAGTAAAATGCAATAAACAGCATGTTTTTCTGAATAAGGTTTTACACATACTTTCTGCCCATTTCTTCAGATATATCAATCCTAGTCCTATAATATTTCTCAAGAAAAGAACATTAAATTTAGGCATGGTAAAATCTAAAAGCAGTGATATTTTCCTCATCTTAAATTCTATCCAGTTACTATAATCATATATTTGCTCAAATGAACATATATAGTGGCTATATAACCATACCTTAGTAGAGTTAATTCAGGGAAAGGCATTATTTTATTAAGCCCTCTCTGTTTCGATCTTGTAAGGCATGTATATATACGTTTCCAGCTAAATTCTAACTATATTAGTCAACAGAGATGTGTAGAAAAAAAGTTATTCTGCAACCTTGCTCAGCTGCTCTTTGATCCTTGTCAAAGTTGCAAGCATTTCATTTATTTCTTCTTGGGAAACTTCCTTTGTAACAAGCTGGGCTGTCCTTGTAATCATTTTGTACTGAGCTTCCATCACAGGCAATTTCTGTTTAATGTTCTGAAATGAATATTTTAAGCAAATGTTTCAACATCACTTTGAATTTGTGGGAGTCTATTCTAAAGATATATAAACTAATTTTCATTTTTTTCCATCATTGACCTAAGTGAAGACCAGACCAGGGTCCAAAAGCATTTTATATTTGCTGAATACATGTATCTCCCCCCATTTACACATATTTATGCATATGTATTTTGAGTCACAGTTCCTTTACGTTAATGTCATCTGAAACTACTGAAAAAGAAATATCCAGTGGGACACTATATTTTGGAAATGTGCTCTAAAACATCATTCACAGAATGCAGCAATTTACATTAGCTAAAGCAGAAACTATATATAAAAGATATAAAAATAGCAATAATGGAAACATATACAAAATAATCTTATACTTTGTCCTTAAAATTAAACAGTTGGATATTTCTCTCTTATGAAGGGAAAGGAATGGAAGAAACAAACTTACTTCTAAATCTTGTACAAACAATTTAACATCTAAAAAGGACACTTCTACAGGCACTGAAAATTTTCTATTGCTTTCCTCAACAAAAGCTGTCAAATTGGCGACACCATCCAGGTATTCCTTTCTCATTTTGTCCAGTTCATCTGCCCGAGCATACTAAGAAAATGTAAAATAAAATCAAACAAACAAGCAAACAAAAACACCAAAATGAGAGATGTGACAATTGCATAATTCCTTAGACAATTCATATATCTTCACAACAACTGTTTGTGAGAAAAAAAACACAATAAATAAAATATAAAATAAAGCTCTGCATTATTTTTAATCATATTGATATTGAAAAATTAAAAAAAAAATCACTTCCTACATTTCATTCACAAAACAAATTTTAAACATTCTTTAAGTTCTAGACCGTTCTTGGCATTCCAGCTTTCATTTGTTTCTAACCTGGAATCAACATAGCAATTCATTTCTAATCACTTAGAGAATCAATTTTGAAAATATATCAAAGAGAAAAGAATATGGAAGCCCAGAAAAGCTGAAAGAAAAGGGAAATGTCAGAAAAAGAAATGCTAGCTGAATAGAGGGAGAACACAGACCAAGGTAGAAGGAAGAGATGAGCTGTATGAGGAAATGACAAAAGCCCATTGACAAAAGCTGCAAAAGAGGATATTTGCACCCTGGGCATTACAGGTTCCATGGTGAATCACTCTAAATAACATGAGCAAATAAAGCTTCAGAATATTCTAAGGAATAATTTAGAAAAGTTAAAAATAATTAAAAAAATAGGAACAACTATTGTTTGGTTTTCTATGCAACTTCTTAACTATGATTGAAATAATCATGCCAGTAAATAAAAATGGTTCAGCACCTTCAAATACATAACTACTGTTTTAAAGTCATTAACATAAGAAAATATCATTAGAAATAAAATGACTCCAGCAAATATATTTTCCTGATGTGTTTATGGGAAATGAAATACTTTTGCATAGTTGTATTTTACATCCACTCTTGACTTTCTAAGGAGCATATAAAACTATATATTCTTTTCCAACCTAAAGGTAAAGAAATAAAGGTAATAAAAGTAATGTCAGACAATTTTTCTTTTTAATTAACTAGGTCTGTACATGCTATTTCAGTACAGTTCCTGAGTGTAGCATTCATTAAACAGCATATATTCACTTTTACCACTTAGCTTTATAGAGCTTATGTTAAAAATAGCTATTTAAAACAATCATGTTCAAAAAGATCATTAAGGACATGCATTAGCAATATTCTCTGGCTTAAGAAAGGCAGTTGTAAAGAACTACTGGTTTTACTAGGGAAAATGTCAAAAAAAAATATATATATATATATAATCAAAAGGTAAAAAAAGGCAAAAAATACCCAATAATAAGAGACTGCTGTCGATGACTGATTTCTAATTCAAATAGTTATTAACAGTTAGGTACCTTAGTAAGCTGCTCCCTAATCCTGTTAACAGGGCAAATCTTAGGTGGTTTTGCTTGCAAAAGAAATGGCAAACTAACTATTTAAAAGTAATAAAAGCTAAGACACATACTTGCTTAACTTCCATAAACAATTCTCTCCATCTTCCATTTAGTAACAGAAGTTGCTGCTTAAGGTCTCTTGAAATGGTCTCATCACACGTTTCAATTAGGAAATTACCAGCATCATTCATGGCTGTATGCTGTTGGATCCAGTGAGGTAAATGCCGAAAGAAATCCTGAAAAACAAAGTAACACCAGCTTTCCTAAGTCTTTACAAAAAGTAGTTAGCTTATATCACGACATTAGAATTTAGTTGCTGGCTAATAAAGGCTTGATAAAATTCTTTAAATAGTCATCCTCTGAAATTTCATACTGGGTATACTGGGTATATCAGATCAGATTTTTTAAGCCCGTGACATAACCTACTAAATTAAAAGCTATTATCATTTTACAGCTCATTCATTTACCAGTGAATAGCTTCAGCTAAACTAATGGAAATCTCCCTGAAGATAAAAGATTTGATCCATAATTGGAAATACCATTGGGGTTCATCTAATTTGTCTTGTACTGACTTAGTATGAGTTGACAGTAACCTGGAGCACGTACAGCCATAGAGATCTTCCCCCTTGGTGCCCCAGGAGACCTGGCCAGACTGGTGCTACACCACTGCTTCTCCTATCTCCTATCACGGATTTTCCCCTTGTACTGCTGAGAGAATCTAAATAGCCAAGTCGCTATGAAATGCCTGTGTGTGTGTTGTAGGAAGGTTCACACACATCTTTATATGTTTATTTTTTATTTTAAAATGGTATTCTCCTGCATTGACTCAAATTATCAAATTTTCCTCAGATCATCCCCAAATTATATTGCTTTATCATGTTACACAAAACGGTCTTTCCTGAGCTGATATCAATTTGACACCTTGTTGACCTATGAAAATGAGAAGTGAAAATTTTCTACTGTTACCCAGACCCAAAGTGGCAGCTATCACATTCAGGTCAGTCTGGCTCATTACTGAAGTTTCCCAAGTGTGAGTCTTACTGCTTCAGTACTCTAATACTAGAATATAATGCAGTAACAAAAGGATTTTTATGATTGTGGATCTTCAAAACAAATTCTCTGAAACACTACTAAAACACGGGGGAAACTTACAGGTTAATTACTTGCCCATCAAAAACATTCAACATATATGGACAATGTTGCCTTGTGAAGAAAATTAATATTGAATGCTGTCATCCGTACAGTGAAAAAACAATGGAAAAATAATTATGTCTTCATACATAGCACATGATTATGTAGTTTGCTGTTAAGAGTTGTATTTGCCTTTTTTTTAGTGGAGTATGTAACAACACAATGAGCAATGATTCTGCCCTAAGTTCACGTAAAAGATGTCTCTAAACGGGTCCTCACAGATGACATTTTCCTTCTTTGCCTGTATATATAAAAATATTTGTTCATTTGTACATATGCAAACTTTTAAAAGAATGTAAACTGTATGCCAGAAACTGTAAAATATTGAGTATTGAGACAAGGATTTAAGGATATCCAGTGGATAAAAACGGAAACACCAAATACGTCTCATATTTGATAATTCACAAAATGCCAGAAATAGACGCTATTATTCCATACCTTTTTTGATTGCTCAGGCTGATTCAGCATTTTTTCCGCATCTTCCAGCCAGGCCTGCAGACCTGCAACAGTGCTGCTGTATCTGTCCCAATTTGCAATTACCTCTTCCAACATGCTTCTTACACTCCTCACCTCTACTGAGAGGTTCCTCCATTGTACTGATGTTTCATTCATGAATTTCATCACATTCTCAACTTCTTCCACTGAGATACAAATGAAAATGACATACTGATTGTTTAGTTTCTTTTTTTTTTTTTTTTATCCTCATTTTATGCTATGCTTATCCATTCTCATTAGGGAATTACAGTTTGCTAAAACAGCTATTTCTGCAGGTGTTTATACACATGCTCAGCTCATAGCTTAATTTTAGCACAAAACTATTACTGAGAAATTAAATCTGTGTTCTAAACACTAGAGGATAAGTACATAGAAAAGTGCAACACTAATACAGTCACACTGCATATTCAGTGGGACATTCACTTGCAGTAGAAGAAAGCAAGAGAGAAAGTATCCCTAAAAGCAGAGCATGCTACATTGTATAATATAGAAACACATACTACGTGTGCATTTAATATTACTGAAACTCTCATCGCTTCAATCAGAATAACATGAGTTTAAAACCAAACTGTAAGGAAGGCAGGTTGTTGTGCACCAGCTAGTCTCATGCTAGAGATAACAAAAAAATACTATCAAAGAGGTCATCCCTCCGGTGACCACAGCAGCTTTTGAGCTGTACTGTAGGGATAGAATCATAGAATCACAGAATGCCTAAGGTTGGAAGGGACCTCTAGAGGTCATCTAGTCCAAGCCCCTGCACATGCAGGGCCACCTAGGGCACATGGCACAGAACCGCCAAGTTTTTCTTGTTATTTTTAACAAGAAACAGATTAGATCCTTTTATGTTTATGTTTATGTCTAAAGATATTAAAATTGTGTCTTGACAACAGAAACATGGGTATTTACCTGAGCCACTTGCTTTGGCATACATTTCAGCTGCTTTCTTCAAGATTTGATATGTAACTTCATACTGCTCAAAGAATTTACTGTTTTCAATAACAGACTAAAAAGAAGAAAAAATAATGTAGAAAAGAATTCAAATATTAAGAATAACACTAGAATTAAGATACATCATGATAGTTATTCTTTACTACTTGCTCCATTCCTTTATATAACAGTATTTTACTTTTTCAAATTAATGGTAGAGCACAGTCTCCACTCACAAACTCTGTTTATTTTCTTTGCATAGCAAAAGAATATTTAAATTCCTCTGAGGCAGTCTGCTAGCTGCATGGTCTTGCTAGAGTTCACACTGTATGATAACTTGAATGTAATGTGCATAAACCAATTTAACGCAAAGGTTATTTAAGGGAAATTATTCCTGCACTGAAAGCAAATTGGTAACATTTTAATAAGAAGAAATTTTCTTCTCTGTAGAATGTCACCACAAAATTCAAATCCTCTTAAGATTTAAAAATTCTTTTGCAAAGGTAGATTTCAGATCATGAGATGAAACACATTTGACTATCCTTCAGTCTACCTTTTTTGAAAATGGTGAAAATAACATTTAGGAAACACTACACAAAGAGATACTGCTTTTTCAAAGCGCGATAGAGTGTTTTTCCGTTGGAAGAGATATTTTAGCTATCTAATATGTTTTAGTATGATGAATAACTTATACGGAAATATTTTATCCCAAAATTATGCTGTTTATCTACCAAACAACACTAACTACTCTTGGTTTTATGCCCTTTCAGAAATATTAATAGCATTAATTACATGTCTGTATTATTCAAGGATATTATTACTGGATCTTTTGCATATCACTGCTATAAAGGTTGATATAATACACACATATGCACACACACACACACATATATATACAAATTTTCTTCCTTTGTTTACTAATGTGAAGCTTTGGAATGGTTTTACATCCTATGCTACAGCTTATATCACCCCAGTTACAGTCTTAGAAATGTAAGATGAGTAGATGCCAGGTACACAAAATCTACACAAGATTTGGAATGTCCGAGTGGACAGACAGCTACAAATACTAGCACACACTAGCAGTAGCACCATAGAGCAGAGTTCCATATAAAGCCAAAATTCAGTGTCCTTGGCAGAGAAGAATGAAACTCTCTATTCATTAACGCACATGAAAAGAAGAAAAAGCTTTAAAACTCTTCCACCATCTAGAAAATATATATATGTATATATATAAAAAAATTCTCATTTAAAAATATTCTACAGTTTTGAGACAAAATCACTACAGTTACTGAATATTTTAGAAATCTTGTTATAAGCACATAAATTAGAAAGCAAGGAGAATCAGAAGTTTTCTCTGCTCTTTAACAGAGACTATTCCATAAAATACACAAAATCACATGCATTACCATGAATTACGCAATAAACTAAATAGATTATGATCACCTTACTGAGTAATAATATCTTAGTTAACAAGATGCATTAAAGAAAATATGTTGTTGTTTCCAAACACATATAGCATTAAGAATAAAGGAAGAAAAAGTTTTAGCTGTACAATGCTAAAGAACAATTATGTGTTAAAATACATGGATGACTGTACTCCAGTGTCCAGTGTCTGGCAATTTTCATTGCAGTTGACATTCTGGTACTATATAATCTTCAGATTGTTGGTGTACGATCTATGATGACCTTTACTTCTGACATATGACAAGCTACTGAAAAATGATGGGATATAGTAACAAAGCACGATTTTCCTTTATAAGCTAGAATACATAAAGGAACAAATAAGAATGTGATGTAAAATAATAAGCCAAAATCCAAGCTATCCATTCCCTCAATAATTTTTCTTGTCACCTTTTAGGACTCTTAAAGGTAGTGTTATAGGACATACATAACTCCTAATTATTGCATATCACTCTAGCAAACAGTGTTGTTTTACACGACCACTGGAATTTTGCAGAGCTTGTCCAAAGCATCTGAATTTTTATGACTCCCTTAAATCGGAAAGGGATAAGCAGGTCTTCAATCCTCACTTTGCAGGTGAGTTTTACTGAGTTTGCTTCCATAGCATTAAGAAGTATCAGACTATTGAGCCATCAGTTCTGGCTCTAAGTAGGGCATGAATTCTTTCCAAATTGAAAGCAATTGTTTCTCCTATGGATTAGAGGGAAGGGAAATGTTATGCATAGCCCTGCTTTTGAAAACATCCCTCCACTCATGCCCCAGTATAGAAGTGCAGTAGTGGTGCCATTCTGCCAGGCAGTTGCACTGCAAGAATGGATTTAACAAGATACAGCAGGATGAGACTAAAAGGGAAAGTATTAATGAGCATTTGTCAGTCAATAGCTTCTGGTTCCTAAAGAGATAGAGGGATGATGTTTGCTGGAACAAACTCTATCCAAAATGGAAATAAAGTGCTGGATTTAATATTCTAATGCTGAGCAGGAAGGGAAAAAATATTCCTTAAAAGTATAAAATTATTCCTTTGGCAATATATTTTATTCAATAAATATACAGATACAGCATAACTCTTTCGCACAACTGGAGAACTTTTTTTTTTTTTTGTACTGTGGGAGACCGCACCCCAAAAACCTCCTCTGTCTACAGACTGTACTGTGTATTAGCACCATAAACATTGATGTAAAAGAAGAGGAAATTAACTTCTTTGGAATCCGTATGCAAAATGAATCAAAATCTTGGATTCAGAGCTTCAAGGTACGCTCAGTAAATTGGTGTTCAGACAGTTAGCAACTGGGACATTTCTGTGTTAAAAGAAATGGTGCAAAGAGCATCCTTTTCCACATTTAGCCTTCTAATTAAGGTTCTTCCACACATGGGGTATATTCACCTCTCAAAAGATGTACCTTCGGAATTCAGTGGTGATGTTGTTAACTGCCAAGCGTTATTTCTATTCCTACTTTTTATTTACTCATATACCATCAAGTGTGAATATTTGGGAAAAAAAAAAAAAAAAGAAAAGACAAATCCAACTTACAATATAATTTTGAAGAAGTAGTTCTACTGACTCTCGTCTTCCATATTTGATAATCCATGATTTTAGTTTTGATTCAGCAAGGACTAAGAGTGACAGTAGACGGTATTTCAGTTCCAGAAACTCCATTTTCAACAGATGGAGATCAGATGAACAGGCAACAAAATTAAACCTAGAAAATGAATCACACAGTAGTAAAACACAGCAATATGCTTTTTGTAGAAGAAACTGGAAGCTCTAGTTATGGGTGAGATTTTTTTCTAATCTTTCATCTATCTCTAATTCTAAAATATATTTAATTTTGCATGATGATAATTCTGACGTCTGCTGTTTAATAGCATTAATAAATTACTGTAGTTTATTCACAGAAAATATCAGCTTACATATTACTAAGTTTTGCAAAGTCATTTTTATTTTTCTTTTACATTCATCCAAAGTGTTGTTACATAACATTTGCCCAGGAGCAAGTAATAACAGGATCTATGTAAAAAAAGTATCACTTTCCAAAACCTACAGCTTAGGCTGACCACATGCTATACAACATATTTTTATTTATATTCATATTTGTAAGGTTGAGGGGATCCTTCCAAATTTTTTTTCCCGTGCTTGCTACCGTGAAACATAATTAAGACAGTGATTTCTACATGAACAGATTCTAACGCGAACAGGTTCCCTTTCATTCACAGAGGATTTTCATTTCAGATCGAAAGCCTTACCTCTCTGCCATGTCCTCTAATTGGTCAGATGGAACAGGCACTCCGTTAACAGACCTGGCCCGGTGGATCTCATGGAATGTCTTTTTGTGACCATCTACATTTTTCAGCAGATCCTGATTCGATTTAAAGGGGGGGAGAGAGAGAGAGAGATTCAGAGAGAGAAGGCTCACAGTAGGCTACCTAACTAATAAGCACAATTTTAAGGCTGCACTGATGACTCAATGTAGTTAACTATTTGATCGTGCTGTCACATTTGCATGCAAGGTTATGCATATTATAAAAGCATTTACAGCCGCTTGAACATTTACATAGGGAATCCCCTTTTGAGAAGCTCTGCAGAAGCTGTGTCTCATTTAAAGCAGAGGATGCACACACTGCAGATTTAACAAAACCTGAACTCTTAACTATATTTAAATAATCCCTGAAATAAAGTCGGCAAATACACTAATATCACAATGGTACAATCTTGCCAAATTTACTGTTTACATCTTTTTAACGGATACTAACCTTTATTAGATATTGATTCAAATATTCTGTGACTAAACTACTTCTTTACATAAAGGCAGAAGATCCAGAGCTTCTCATGTAAATACAAATTCAATATTTAGTGAACTTCTCACTCTGTCAACATCAAAGGGATTCAGGATTGCTCTCTACACATTACACGAATGAACGCAGAATGTGGTATCCAACCTGTGTTCCTGCGATAAGAACGGCACCAGCGAAAACCTCGGAGCGGAGCACACTGCGACTGTAACTAAGCAACACCGCTTCAAACGGTTTCCTGGAGATTACTTATTAAAATGAATGACTGGCTACAGTCTCTGAAACGGCTTCTGTACCAATAGGAGGCCAAGTCCCCAGAGACCGTGCGGGAACACAGCAGGGCATATCTGGCTCTAGACACAGGGGGTCACACGAATCCCCCGACCCCATCCCTGGGTGACCCCAAGGCCGACCAGCGTGTCGAGCACAGAAGTCTCCCTGCTCCAGGCAATTAAGGAGGATTTCCTCACAGGCCACATCCAGCATTTGTGCAACGGAAACTCCATGGCAATTCTCATGGCTGGCTCACCAAATCTTCCCAATATCCCCATCAACCTGTTCATCTTTTCTCAATTTTCTGCTTCGGCAGAGACCTTACTATGAAAGGAAATGAATCAGACTTCCTCACTTGCGAGTGATGCACTCATTTTACCATGGGGAAAAGCTTTCCTGAGGATATGTTGAGATTAATGTTCTCTCCCATAAAGCACAGACTTGGAACAAGTATCTTGGGTAGCTGCATTTGTCTTGCCAAAGAAGGATGACCCTAACACGTGTAAGTATGTCAAAATAAAGCACAGTAGTTTTAAACATCCAACATCGTCAGGATGCTCATGAGTACTTTTATGCAATACACTCCCTATGTGAAATCCTGCTCCACAAAATGAGTCTGAATAAGCAGGTATTTTCCTTAATTTCTCTATCTTGGTGGCAATATTAATTAACTAAACTGTTTACCTAATGCTTTGAAGGTTTGTCTAAGTAAGCCGACACATTCTGAATTCCCAGCAAAATGACCATAAGCTATATCATATAACCCATTGTCAGAAGAAATAAAGATAAAAAGAATATGATGAAACTGTCTTAACACAGTAAATAAACTGCAACAATTTCCTGCCAGATATTGATAGAAAAAGTACTCTTTTCAGTACTACTGCACTGCTGGTGCAATCAGGGTTCATCACTACAAATGCCAAAAATAATTCCAGAAGCTGATATATATACTACTTCTGTTGAAGCTTTTCCCATTCTCTTGGGAAAATTAACCTAGCACAGAACAACCAATACCAAAGTCTACTCGTTGGAGCAAAAAATCCACACTGACCACAGCATTTGAGATGCAAAGAAATTACAATTCAGTAAACACAGTTTTCTGTTTCTTATGAACGTATTAAAAGAAGGTCAACGGTAATTACAGGAGCAAAAAAGCATTTGGCTTGCTTTTTGTAATCAAGTACCAGATCTTACATCCTGAAAATCTTGATATTTTAAGTTTAATCAAATTGAGCATTATGAAGACTGACCTTCAAAGACAACAATAACTTCCTCCTCTTTTTTTAAAATATTGTTTTGTTTAAATTGTGTTATCTAGCACTTGACTGCAGTATGTAACAGTTGGGAGAGAGATTCAGCTCTTCTTCCAGCAAATACTGGTTGTCCGTTCTGACTATTCCAAGATGACCATGAATTTTTTCAGCTTTTCCTTATATGGCACGACTTTTTAAAAATAAAAAACATACCCAAACCACAAGCAACAAAAAATACAATCCAGTTTTACCATAATACTGATAGAGAAACAATATAAAACAAGTCATACAGCCACAATTGCAAACTCTCTCTATACCATAATTCTTCCTTTATCCTTCTATTCTTTATCCTAGTTTCTTCTATCTGCTCTCCAACAACTGCTGTCTATACCTTCCTCATAATATATTACATAAATGCATATATACACACACACACAAAAAAAATCACAGTTTGGCTTCAAATTAGAACTTAGATTCAGCAAAGAGTAACAGCAAAGTTATTAAAATTCACCTGGAAAAGTTTCCCATTTACTGCAGCTGAGTGGAATTTTCATGTAATTTGTCATTTGCAATACCATAAAAATTCGCTTGTCTTCTGCCAGGCTTGCCTACAGCATTTTTAAGTATCTTCTTTCCCTTTCTCTCACTTTTTTTTTTCCAATAGTTTTCTCTCTCCCTTTTTCTCCTTACTCCTGCCCCTTCTCTCTTCACCTAACCAGTTCTTACACATTAAACTATGCCGCCAACTTACTACCTCTGCATGAAATTTTCAGAGAGAAGCAGAGAAAAATTAAAATACAAGTCTAAACATCACTTGTAAGATACACAGACATGACAGTTAAGGTTATCACTGAAACAAAGACTCATAATCTTTAGCTGTTGTCAAAATGAGGCAAACTTACCTCAAATGGGACTAGTGGAAGACAACTAGCCTTCAAATCACAAATAGCAATTATTGTTTGTATAACATGATTGATTTAAAACCTTGCAATCAATGAAACAGAAAGCACAGAATGAACACATCTAGATCTACCTTAAGCTGTTCAAGCTTCCGATGGATTATATTCGCTGTCTCCTCGTGAGCTTGCTGAATAGTTACTTCTTCCCTCAGAGTAACCTCTACTCTATAAAGCCAAGCACCTATGGTCCCCAAAGGTGCAGGAAGAGATTTATCAAGGTGTACATGCCAATCAAGTAGCTAGGGAGGGGAAAAAAAAAAAAAAAAAAGGATCAGGATTGAACTTCAGTCCCTGTTAAAGGTACAGACATGGATCATGAAGGAAAAAAAATGCAACCACAAAAAAACAACAAGAACAAATCCCAGACACCTTATGTTGAAAAAAAAAATATATATATATATATTTGAGGCAAAGCTAGCTTCATCACTTGACATGACTTCTCAATTATAGCATTGTCATAAGCAACAAAATCTTTATAAAGATTTCCTGATATAACTTTTTCACTTCCCTAAAGGATAACAGAGTTGCACAACTGACCATGCATAAATTAGACCAACTGGGGAGCTGAAAATCTGGTATTCTATCAATTAACAGGCACAGTAAGACAAACGAGAGTGCCTTCTGTTCAATGTCACTTATTTTATACTCTTGCATAATTTTTTGTATTATATTTTATGTGTGTAAAGTGCATGCAAGTCCCAAGAGATTATGCAATCAAGAGTATAGAAGTAAAGTAGCTTGTTCTATCAGTAAACATAGCTTTGGAAATGATAAATGACAAAAATAAGCATGTCAGAACTCCCAAATACTTTTGAATAATACTTTTCTTAAACATACATCTATGATGACACAATTCTATGATGATACACTGAGTAATGACGACTTAATTACTTTTCAGTTGGGATGACTAATATTACTTACTTGGTCTTTTTCACTCAATTATTGCAAAATTACTGTCCTGAATACTAGTATTCTTTCATTATTATTATCAAGTTCAGACTAAAAACATCATTAAAGCTTTATTTTTATCCTAAGGCTTTAGTATTTGTTACAAAGAAACTTTTTTGTTGTTAAATAAAGTATGTTACACTAGAATTTTGCAGATGACTTTAGCAATCTACGTTAAAATATTGTAGTTTGAGGAAGAATGGTACTTAGTTTTTTCTAAATCAATGTTTTGAATCTTTGCTTGAGCTTTGCTTGAGGAACAGTACAGCAAATATTCTCAAAGCAAAGAGAATATAATTCAACACCGCCAGGGACTTGGTCCATATTTAGGTTCCTAATTGCTAAACATTCAATACAAAATAGGTGCCTAAATGACTTTTAAAAAGGTGCCTTACATTTAATACAAAATAGACACAATGTTAATTTTTAACTTACCCTGGATGAAACTCTGTCCCAAGCTTGCTTCACTATAGCTTGATCGAGTGATAATTTACCATCTTTCCGTAATGACTGAGTTGCAAGTTCAATCTGTTTCCTTTTCAATTCATACTGTACTCTGAAATGTTTAAATGACTATAAAAGAAAAAAGCACAAAGTCAAAAGAGGAATTTGTACAGCATTTATGGCATATTGCCCTTGTATTAGAAATTAATCCTGATTAAAGAAAAAATTCTAATTCTACAAAGAATAATAGTAGTAAATTTGTATGTTTAAAGTCTTCCTTGAATTGCATTTTAATAAAATACTTTAATACTCCCTGGAAAACATAAGTAGAGCTCCAGGAAAACATAGGTGGTATTTCCAAATTCTTCAGTCAGATAATGCAGCAAACAAGTTAAATGCTGCTTGGGCTGGACAGGAAAGCAGTCAAGCTTCAGAAGAAAATTTAGGCAGAATTTTTTTATGAAAGGTTGAAATATTCACCTTTGGGAAATGTGCTAAAAACAAACCTCTAAGCCCTGTTCTCTCCACCTGTCACCTCATCCAGCCTGCAGTCATACCTCACCATCTGAACTATATCATGAAGGATCTGGAAAAGTTGCACAGACACATGCTCGCTTCTAACTAGGACAGCCCTTCTTCACGCTGCTAGAAAAAGATTGGTGTTAGGCAAACCATCTGTACACAGTTCTAAATAGCAAAACTTGAGCTGACGCTACAATTCCTCCACAAATGAAGGGCAATCTAATTTGTAACCTTATTTCTTTAAGCTACAGTATGTCAAACTATATATGGGCAGGCTGCATAAAATTGTGTGGCACATATTACACGTAATCATGAGAATATCTTATCATACAAAGTTTTCCCACTTCCTTACCTGATACTTCTCCTGTAAGCTTGTTTCTGTTGCTTGTGCACGGGCTAAGTCTCTTTCAAACTGCTCTGCCCACACTTTTAGGTCTCTCAGCACGAGCCTATCTTCCTTCTGTGTTTTAGCACAAACGCAAAAAGCATTATAGCCTATTAATAGAGGTATCAGATATAATCAACGTCACTCCAGCAAGTGAAGTTCATTAGTTTAGTGAGAGTCAGTGGAAACATCTGGGCCAAATTCTCCCATTACTTATCTTTTTTGCAGTCTAACTAAAAAGCACTCCTTGGGATTCAGCGAAGAATTTAACATCTATATATGTGTGAAAACACAATGACTATTTGGGTCACTAGTGTCAGAGCTATTACTTGAGGTTCTCTTCTGAAGTTTATTTAACACTGTCATTTAAATATATCTCAACAGATAATTCTTGCCTTCCATATATATTCGGAGTGAATTTCCAGTACAAGGTAACTGAATTGAGACAGGCAAGTATTTTATTTTGCCAGTTTCTCACAGAGGAAGTTTCAGCAAGGAGAAAACAAAAGAAAAGAAAGTGAAGTATAAGTAGTCGGTTTCCTTTGCTTCCACACTATTGCATGGCTTTGAAGAGTCTATTTCTTTTCAAGTTTTGCCTCAACACTTTATCATGGCACTAGTTTTTTGCAAGGCTGCAAAGTTCTCTTCAGGATTCAGTCATCAGGCAGTGAGCAACAGAGAAATACTAAAGGAAATCTCAGGTCTATGAGCATGTTATATGAGAAGGTTAGCAGATTAACAGAAAGGTTTTTGTGGGATAGAAGCGTTTGTCTCAGATTTCCAACCAATATACTATAGGTGCTGGCTATAATCAGAAGCTACTCTTTGAAACCAGCAAGGCCATATTTCTGAAAAAACAGTGACTGTCAGATCTATCACTACCAGCATTTGCTATACCAGACCACATGAGTGAATTACTTAAAACGAATCATTAAGTTTCAAATATTGCATGAGACCAGGAAAACCAGCCTATATGTTTTGTTAAAAAGGCTAGTCACCAAGCGCGTTTTTAAAAGAAAAAAATCTTTTCTTTTAACAAGATCCTAACCTAGGAAGGAAGTCAATATGGTTCCTTTTCTTTGAAAACTGTTTCTAATATGCCAGCTAGAACTTTCTCTAATCATTTTAACAGCTTGGAACTACTGGTTGCAGTCCCTTCAGCTCACTGGAGGGCCTGTCAATAGGAAAGGAACTCCTCAAAGCATCTCTGCTTCAAGGAGAAGTCCTGCTAACCCTCTAATCAAAACAGTGGTAGCTGGTTGGACAGATTTTGAACAGAGATCATGAAAATGTTTTTTTTTTTTTTTTTTTGTATTTGGTAAATTGCCAGGTAAATTCTTAGCTGAAAGTTACAGCCATACCAACATTGTATTAAAGTAGCTGCATTGGAACAGCCTGAAGTTCCCTATAGTTCTTTTCACCAAAAATAGGTGCCCAAGAAAAAGGAGAAGGCATATACGACACATCCCTTTTTCAGTGCTCTGTAATGCTGGGATCTTACTAATGCATGTGGCTTCTCAAGAGGCAATGAGCTTCCAAACTGTCAAATCATTTAGGTACATAGAAGGAAAACAAAAGTAATGCTATTCTGGCTTGAGAGATATATGTGTGAAATGAAAGGATTATTTCCTTATGAGAGAAAGAAGAAAAACATATAAAGTGATTCTTGACTTACTAAGCTATCAGGAAAAGAATGTCTGCATGAAGTGCTTTCCATGCATTAAGAGTGAGAAGTTTAACAAGATGATTGAGATCTCTAATAATAAGTCAGAACCATAAAAGTAACACTAAACTATTCATCTTAATCTAGGTTAAAATCAGCTTAAAATCATAGTAACCAGACAGACTTGGTCCTTTGGAAATAGATTATCATTAGGTTTAAGAATACCTCTATTTTTCCTCTAGATAAAGAACACAAGAGCACAGTTTCATTTCTCTGACATAAAGTGAAAAGATAAAGTTAAGCAGTTGCAATAATTTTGTGGTTGGGTTTTTTCTTGGCGGGGGGGGGTGGGGGTGGAGGGTGGTGGTGG
>JAWLRI010000390.1:2466419-2506569 GCA_034781795.1 Crypturellus tataupa
CCCCCCCCCCCCCCCCCCCCCCCCCCCCCCCCCCCCCCCCCCCCCCCCCCCCCCCCCCCCCCCCCCCCCCCGGGGGGTGGGGGGGGTGCTTTGCTGTTGCTATTTAGTTAGACAAATGTTTCAGGAACTACCTACATTAATAGTGTTAAAGACATTATATAATTCTAAAAATACACTTGTACTTCATGATCTGTACCCTTAAAAAGAAAATCCAGAGGGTAGTCTCCTAAATAATAGGTAAATATTTTTTTAAAGCCTGCACACTTCAAGTAGCACACAGATTGGAACATAAGCCATCAATAAAAATCTATCTAGCTAAACAGATAGTGCTTTCCTTAGCACGAAGATCTTTGATTTATGATCACATTTCTTTTAATTTCTCCAAGCCATTATCAGTTATGCCCTGTATACTGCCTTCAAACAGCATTTTAGAGTATTATCTTATCTTGATGATGTTTATGAATTTTCATTAACTTACAGATATGAGTAAAGAAACTAGGGGACTCAACAGTCAAAGAACATGAAAGAGTGTAATCGAAGAAAAAGGCTTATGGATTCCAATATAAGAAGGGGATATAATTTAAATAAACATAGAAAGTTCTCAACTGAGGTGTAAAATGAATTTGAAAATTAGAGAGTAATGAATACTTTGGTGTTTGCCGAGCTGAAAATACACGTGTGTGTTTCATAAGAAATTTAATTATGAACTGGAAAAGTATTTAATTGGGTGCTATAATAGGTAGCTATAAAGCTGTTCATATTTTCAAGCAGAGCACAACAGAATTTTCAGTCACAAGTTTCAAATCCCCCCCAAAGTGTTATCTATTCTTCAGAGATGTATTGTACTCAGAAAACAAGGGTCCTTTTAAAAATGTTTGAGTATGAATTTAATTAATGAGGCAATCTCTTTAGAATCTCTAGCTTATGTGTACACGCTACTGTCAGCACTGAAACACATTCACTTGATATCAGCATCATGGATGTACTGTGGAAGCATAATCTTTGCAGAATGAGCTGTTAACTTCTGTCCTTAAAAGTAGACATTGAATTACTGGAAGCGTTCAGGAAGTTATTTTTACAGCTCCTGGTCAGGAAATTCCCCTTACATCGGGGAACTCTTACTGGTGGAATCAAGATTTTGTGGTGAATATATTATCTTTGAATTACTTGATTCTCATTAGAGTAGAAAACAAACAAACAAACTTTGCATTATGTATATTCTCAAGGAGTGCTCTTCCTGTACATTTGATCTGCCATCAAGACAAAATAATTGACAGAAAATTTACCAGTTAATTTCCTCAGTAACTCAAGAAGAGATGCACGGGGGCCCTGTAAGGCTAATGAGTTGTATTAAGGTTTCATCTAGGCTTTCTGAACATCTGAACATAACTTAGCTGCACGTATTTATCCCCACTTCAAAATATATCATTAGCTATGCATAATATCACCAATGATCATACTTGGTCACTAGATCAACTTTTTCCTTAATTAAAAAAAAAAATGGTGTGAAATAATGGTAATTAATCAGATCATACCAGTTCAACTACCCGCAGTGACAACTGATATCTCTTCCTAATATATTCACATCTGCAGTCCTCTAGTTTCATCTATGAATGTTAATTTCAAATATAAATGCTCTATCTGCTAAACTTCTGAACTTTGCTCAGTGCATACAAGAAAATTTTAAGTATCTAAGCATGCAACGTTAAAAAAAAAGCTTTAGAAGCCTCACTGTAATTTATGTGAATAAAAATTGCAGAGAATATCATGCAAGTATACATAAATGCTCTTTCCTTCAAAGAGAAAAATCCACATACATCACTTGTACAATAATGCATACAATCTAATATCTAATTCACAAATCCAAAGACTCATCTAAGGTTAGACTAGCAGAAATATATCTATAATCTAGTACTATTTTCTCATATTTATATATGTAGACATTTTAATGTCTACATATTTAAATGTAGACATTTAAGACAACTTAAACACTGAGATTCATTATAGTTAAACTGATTTGTTTTTCTATAATATTTCTACAGTTACAAAATTAAACAAAAAAATGGTGTAAAATAGTAATAGATTCACGCCATTCATCTACTTGATCTTTTGGAAACATAAGGCTGGCAAGCCAGCATATATAGAAACACCTGAAACCTTAAGACAGCATAAAATGGATGACAGGCACAAAAGATCCATTGTGAGCTATGAGCTATTCTGCAACATTTACCCTTACCTTAAATTTCATAAAAGAAATGACAAAAGTTGGGATTGCTTGAAGTAGTTCCTAGCAATATGAAACAAAGGGGGATGGAAGAGAGAGGAAAAAAAAAGAAAAAAGAAGAAAGAAAGAAGCAAACAAAATAAAGCACGGAGAAAGTCCAAAGAGAATACTACAAGAGCCACCTGTATAAAAATGCATTGAACAGCTGGTTTAAAATGTTTAACAAGATCATATCTTTAATGTGCCGAGTGAAGGAATTTTCAAACTAGATCTGATTTCTAGACTTCTAGTCACTACATTATTTATCTGGAAAAACTTGTTACTTGCCTTAGAGCAACTGTAGTCCTTTGAGATGTGTTGCTTACACAGGTTCACAGATACGCACACATGATCTATGCATTAGAGACCAGATT
This sequence comes from Crypturellus tataupa, assembly GCA_034781795.1. Classification (NCBI taxonomy): domain Eukaryota; kingdom Metazoa; phylum Chordata; class Aves; order Tinamiformes; family Tinamidae; genus Crypturellus; species Crypturellus tataupa. Next base: position 2,469,057 of record JAWLRI010000390.1, read on the forward strand.
CCTCTTAACTCTGGCGATGCATGTTCAAATAGCCTGTCCCTCCAAAGCCAAGTAAGGGGCAAACTTCAATCACTACTCCACTTTTTCCAATGCAAATTTTTAAGGGTTGGACATTGAATAGTGAGGGGAAGAAGAACAAAAATCTGTGTAGACAACATATCTCAAAGAATCATCTGATGATGTCTGGAAGAGATGAGGAAGAGGGATAGAGCAGGGAATTCTTCCTTCCTCCTCCTCCCCCTCCTCCTCAAAATCTGTCCATACACATTTGCTATCAGGTGGGTGCTAACAAGCTGATCTTACATGTCTCGTCTGATCTTGCATGTATCTGTGTACCTAGAATAGAATCTGTAGACAACAGCTCTTAAAACAGAATGACTGAATTTCCAATTATTGCCTAATGCTTGTGTCTATCCAATCCCAAATACGTGAAAGCATTGCACTGCTGTTTTTTAAGAGAATATTTGGGAACTTATTCCAATATATATTTACTGTTTTAGGACCAGAGCCCATGCATTGCTTACTGGATTAGCTCCATCCTGCCTCTGCCCTATTAGCACGATCATCACTTTTTGATCAGAAGTGTAGGAACCAGGAATTACAGCGTACATTAGGCAGCGAGATAGGTAGTACATATGGGTCCCTGATGGGGCTGAGACATTCCTGAGAGGCCACAGCAGAGTCTGCATTTTAGAGTCTCGCTCTAAAAATGCAAGCTACTCCATCAGTCATGTGAAAAGGAATATAGAATATGGTCCTCATGGAATATGGTCCTCAAGAAAGAGGACCAAAAATTACTGCAATGTCAAATTCTCAATTTTCTTTCCTCAGAGTTGGGAGGTTACAATTTATGCAGTATAGCATGCAGGGAACCTGATGTTCTATCAAAATACACTGGGATTGCCTTTGGAATATCCCCAAGGCATCTGAGAGGTGATCCTGAACTAAGCATGTCAAAGAGCAGAATTTATGTTATCCTACTGCTAGTAGCAGTAGATTATAATTCTGACCTACTACTAATCTAATCTAGTGGTAATTTTGGAGAGAACTTGGTATTTTCCTGTTTTAGAGCCTATGCTGTAATCTCTGAGGGCAGCCCTAGAACAGAGCCGGTTGAGGCTGTTAGCAGCAGGATCCACATTATGTGTCGTGGCTGTGAGGCAGCAGGACTGCCTCCTCCTACCACAAGCAACAGCAGGAGGCTTGGCCCTCACTCCCTTCTTCTGTGAGAGCCCCCATCTTCCAGTCAGATGCTCTGGCATGGGCACACTTAGGTTCTCAGTGTGATGCTGCAGCAAGGAAAAGGAGTAACTGCTGTACAGTGGAATTGGACAGCAAAACTAATGCCGTCTCAGTCACACCTAGCAAATCACAGAGCCATAAAGAACTAGATTCACTCCTTTGAAAGCTCTTCTATAGCTCTGTAGGGGATCTAAAGCAACACAAAGTGCTGCCTCTTTCACCCTCGCTGAGGTTGAGCAGATTGCCTCAGCAGTATTTCCTTCTGTGTGCCACAAAGGAAGTGAATGATGAGGATTAGGAAAACGGTCACGATCCCTTGGCATCCCCTGAATACAATCATTCTAATGCAAAGCATAAATAAAGCATAAAGCATGCATAAAAAAACAAATAATATGAAAAAGTCAAGACTGAAAGCAGCTCTGTAGAGCGAATAATCAAACATTACTGTGCAATAGAAAGAAATCTCTGTCAAGATCATAACTGCCTCAAAAAGCCCCAAGGTGAGGCCAAAACAATCTCTTAGGCCGCTTGCTCTTATGCAGCAACTCAGTGTAACAGAAACCAAAGTGGCCCATTGCTTCAAGTAACACAGTATTGCAATCTTATTACTGTTGTGCTTGAGAAATTCTTAGTGCACTTTAGAATCCTGTGGATTGCAAACACTGACCATAACTGTTTCTGTTCTTTTTGGCTTTTGACGCTGAAAATGGAAAGATCAATTCACCAAGAAGTATCACATCTTCCTTTATATTCAGTTGGTCTTCCCTAGTTTTCTATCTCTATTTGCGTTTCATTTGAAATGCTCTTCAGAAGAAAATATGATAAAGTATAAAAGCTATAAAATATTTATAATCCCTCCCCTATTATAAGCTGTTTAGAGACACTTACATCATTCTCCTGCATATCAGTCACCGTATGATGAGGATCAGGATAGTACTTCAGAAACTGGGCCACATAGGTCATGATAGACTTTTCATCTGGCTTGTCGACGTCTACATCTAGGCAATTACAGAAAACAAAATTAGAGGTGAATGACATAAAAATGTCCCCTGGCTGCCTAGATACTCTAATTTAGAGGGTTTGATTTAATTTATGCAAACAGTCTTAACTATTATTCAACTATGTTTAGGTACCTTCTGGATCAAGAAGCTTTGGGATTCCTAGTTCTGCTTCCGCAAGTGTGAAGGCTTCTTCCAGGTTTTCCCTGTTTGATCTTCCTTTCACTTTCTCCATGTCCACTAAATCTGGACGGATAGCATAAATAATGGAATGAAATGCAACACCACTCCTCCAACTTTGTCCAAAATCTTTGATTTCTATTCCAACTTGCCTAAAAATACAAAAGAAAAAAAAGTGATTCACAAGGACATCAGGACATCACCACCAGGACATCTAATAATGGGAGGCCCTGCCCAGAGGCCTAGACTACCTGTGGTACCTACAGTGCTAATCAGCTCCACTCATTCACTGCATTAATTCACTTCTGCATAGAGACCCATATGTGCCATATACATATATTTGCCTCCAATGAGCTTGCTAGTGGTAATATACCAATGGTATTTTTAACAAATGAACTGCACCACGCATACAACACATAGCAAGTTTGAAGATATATACATTTCCTTTCGTTATTCATTCCCTCATTACTGAATACTTCATATCTCCCCATTACAACTGCAGTCCAGCTAAGTATATCAGTATTGTTTAAAAAAAACAGAAACTCACTGCAGTGATCTATTATCTTTTAAAATGAAAGCCTGAACACTAGTATCACTCAAATTTATTATCTAAAACTATAACTTCACGAACAGAACATTACACTTTTCCTAAAAAATAAACAGAAACAAAGAAATAACAATATATGAAAATGAAAACAATCAGAATAATCAGAACTGAATCATATCCCGACAAGTGACTTTGAAAGGTATTTATTCTCTGTGCATATAAAATTCCTCTGAGGACACACTTAGAGGCTGAAGTAACCTTACCATTTCAAGACCCATGGAAAAAGTATCTCTTAATGTAGGTTTCATCCAAAATACACTGTAATTCAAGAAATCTTTACCAACTTTGGGCACACTTGGCCAGCCATTACACATTACATTACAGTGTAAACAAGGGCTAGACAAAATATATTATAATTTTTCTATGCTTCTTACAGTACATTTCATCCTTCTTCTACATAATGTGGGCAAGTTGATTCTCTCCTTGCTGGAATTTTACATGTTTACATCTCTTTGCAGCTGCCCACTTTAAAAAAAGAGTAAACATTCAATAATATGCTACTTGTATCATAAAATCACAGTAGGAAGTTCATGATTTTTAGTGATCTGCATTTGAAGAGCAGTTCTAGAATGTACTGTTCCCACAAGATGTCATTGAGAAGTGTTATTTCAGTGTGGGACTTATATTGTAACATCAGTTGTTTTGGCAGCAGGACTAACATATCATGACTGAGACAATATTCAGTTCCCGTCTTCTGTTTCTCATTCCACCAAAGATAATCCCATTCATTATTCAGAGGTTATAAAATGTAATTGCTTGTAAAATTAATGCAAATTGTTATTTACTACTTGTTTGTAACAAGTAGTTCCTGGTAACATTTAGCAGATCCAGTTATTAAAAAATATGATCGTAGGTGCTACATAAACACAGAGCAATAGGACAGTCACTGACTGAAATATTTACAATATGCAGAAAGAATTTAAGATATAAATTCAGTTAATTTGTAGGTTACTCACTTTGCTGCTGTGTACTGTATCCATTTCAACAGAGCCTTCCTGGCACTTCCCTGGACCTTGGTTACCACCTTCCGTTTGCTCGGAGGACTTGCAGTTTCTGAGCTGACAACGCTCTCCATAGAAGAAGCACTGCCAGATAAAGACTGCAGCTGTGGAAGGTTGCTTGTCAGCTCTTCAATCTGCATTAAAAAGATACATAACCCTCTTAATTCTCATCACTTCCTTTAAAAAGATAGGACTGAAATTAAAGTTGGATAAACCTTCGTTTTTTTTTTTAATTGTATATAAAGTACTCTTTAAAATTCTAATTTATGTGCCCAGATGTCTGTCTTAATTTCGGAAGTACAGAACATCAGGCAAAAATTGACTTTTCTCACACCCTACAGCTAGAGCAATAAGCAAGTGGGCCATATTAATTATAAGTGAAACGGGAGATCATGGTTTACATTTAACCTGAATTCAAATTATATATATAAAAAAATCCATTAATTTCAGAGGAGACTCTTTAAATGTAAAGAATCTGAATCACAATAACACTTCAAACCATCTTTTCCAGATTCTTAACCAAGAGCCACTAAGAGTGAGCATCTTCTGCTTCCTCTTCCTCCCAGCTCTTTCTTAAAATAACGAAAGCAACACTGATGATCTGGATAGTGTTTTTATTTACCACTGTATGTTTTGGCATAAATTCAAAAGCATCTCTTTCTGGAAGTGCTTTTGCGATGGAACAGTGAATGTACCACAGATGAAGAATATCACCTGGAGGGGGCACATGTGAAATATTTGCTTAAGGAACTCAGTAAATGAAAATTATTAACTTGACTCTTTCAAGAACATTCAGTTCTCTAGCAAATTGGCTTTAATATGGAAAAGGTATATCCAGAGGACATTGTAAGATTGATCTATTCTGTCTCCTTAAAAACAGATTTCTCGAACATCACTGAATGAGTCTCCCACAGAGAGAACCACAGTTCTCCTTGTATCTCTGCTTTCATTTGCGTTCGAGGTATTTGTTTACAACAATTAAAAAAAAACCCTCAAATATATTTGAGAAACTTATGCAGAGAATTCTCAATCACTTTGAAAAACAATGGGATACAAATTAAATAAAAATGTAAATGTCATTCTGGGTAGCCTTTCAAGAGGGAGATCTGAACCGTTGTGATGTTACACTGGTTGTGCTTAGGAGAACAGTACCCCTTAGACGCATGGCAATCACACCATGAGGGAGTCAAAGCCAAAGGGCTCTACCAAGGAGAGCAACAAAAGCATAGCTGGTTTCTTGCAACTATGGAGCCGTGACTCATTTTGTTAACTCATACAGTCATGGATCTAGCAAAACATTTCTTCCTCCTACCCAACTTCAAAGAATGCAAAAAATTTATGGACAAATCTCCTCTTCATTTACAGCTAAATTTTGTCCAGGCAAATATCCCTATCTCCCAGTAAATGTTTACACCTGGAAGACATCAATTGTCAGACAGAGCACAAGCACCTTCAATGTTGCTAAAGGTACTACGCATTACAAGAATTCACAGTTCTTTTCCATGTTGTTTCCTTTGTTATCCTATTATATTCTTCCGAAACAGAAGTGAGAGAAAATATCCCAACAAGTAAAGAAACACCATTATGAATCAGACTAACAGATTCCAAAGACAGGTATTTAACTTTACCAGTTGTGAAATGCTATTATATCAGCACTACTGTTGCTTTATTCAGGATGAGATGCTCAATTAGTTACAAAGATATTTACATGTCACGATGGATTGGAATGACACCATACAAAGTGATGACTGGACGTTATTTGAACAGGCTATACTGAATGATAAAAATATATATATATATTGTACCTGAAAATATAGAATTATGGTCCACACCAAGCCAAGCACTATAGAAGGTCTACCATCAGCGATATCAGTTGAATTAATGTTGACAAGCTTAATCTATTTAGGAAAGAAAACATGTGTTACTACCACTCACATAAGGAATAATAACAAACATGAAATGGATTTCAAATAGGTTTTATATTTTTAATGCATTTTTGCAAACAAATGATAATTCTTTACACACAAATAATGTTGAATGATGGAATTTCACTTTTTCTCCAAGTACAGTTATAGGTAATGAAATTGTAGAAACAATATTTAATTTCAGGGAAAAAAAAAAAGAATGCAAATGACATAAAACCATTGTACAAACCGGAGATCCTCGGTATATGGACTAGCATGAAAAGCAAAGGGGAGAAGATGATACACACAATAACTTGAAAATGAAAATGCATTAACTTCAGAACACAAAGACATTTTAACAACATTTTACAATAGAATTAACAAATAAAGCAAATAAAACATTACATAGCAGACACATCACAAATTATGCAAGTTATTCTTGCTATAGTTCTAAATAGACATGAAAGGCAAAGAGGAAAGCAAGTTCAAGAACAGATGAAAAACAGGAAAATGAAAAGCACAAAGCAAAGATAAGAAAAAAGAAAAAAGCATAGCCCTTTATTTTGAAGGGTTTTATTAATGCCTGTTAAGATTCCCTAGACAAACAAACATGACATGGATTCTTTAAAAATAAGTAAATATGAAAAACTGAGCTATCCGTGGCCACATATACAGTTATTTAATAGAAGGAGATTCCATTAATCCAAATTCCCAAATGTTAATCTAGAATTTGAATGAAGTATTGCCCTAAGATAGACTCACAAGATAAAAGTAAGTAAAGGAGGAGATAAATAAGAACAGACCAAAACCAAAAGTTAACAGGAAAAAAATGCTCAAGGAAATAGAAAAGAACAGGGAGTATTGAAACATTAGAAAATATGGTGATTCTAATACTCCCACCAAAGTCAGAATGTCTGCCACCAACTGTGACATAAATGTGAAGAGCAGTTAAAATACTCTTGTGCTATAGCTTTGCTCATGGGAAAAAGATGATGGAATTGCTTTGGGGAAGCAGTGAAAGCAAAGCACAAGACTAAGTGACCTCGTTCCTCTCTACAAAGCAGAAAGATTGCAGATCTTAGAATCAGCAGCTGGAAACTCACTAGATAATATCAAGAATAAACAGCAAAAAAAGACAGAGCTCTATGAAATTAGAACTCCACGGGCTGCTTGGGAAGAGATAAAGCCGAAATCCCCACTGATTATATTTACAATTCCCTCCATCAAGAAAACCAATGGAGGATAATTTTCCAGAGTGAAATCTGCCAAATTTCCAACTTTTTTTTTTTTTTTTTTTTTTGTAGCATAATGGGAATATTTGCAGGAGTCTATCTGGATAGTGAAAATAAGAAATTAGTTTAACCTGTAAAAATCATTACTTATGAGAGAGTCCATAGGGGAGCAGAGGACTTGGTGCTCCAATCACCTCAACTGTGAAAAGTGTATACACGTTTGAGAGCCTTCTACAGCCCATTCCTCCTTTCGACAGACATATCCTGCATTTCTTGTATATGAAAACCCCTCTTTTCCACTTTTGCTTTTCATCCTTGTCCTCCAGCGGTGGGCAGCTGCCTCGGGGAGGAGACCCTCCCAGCCACGCTCCAGCCGCACAGGCGGCAAGGGCAGCCAGCCTCCTTCCTTCATCGGCCTCAGAGCTCAGCAGCAGCTGCGCTCAGCCCTTGGAAAGGTATTTACCGCCTTTCCAAGGCAACATCTCCAAGGCATCCCCACCTCCTCAGGGACGGAGAGGCTGACCAACTGGACCGACACATCCTTTGAGCTGGATTCAGCCTACAGGCCACCAGGCACAGCATACCACTCTACCTGGTATAATGCATATTTCTAATCCTCCTAGGAAATCTTGAATACTGATGGACACAGCACATACAAAAGAAACTAGAGAATATAGAAAAAAAAATCTCAGATACCACGTGCAAAAACAGTGCTCCATTACTGACAATATTTCTTCAGTAGGGAAAACTCCTCGGCTGCACTATTACTATTTGTGGGATCTGGGCTGGTCATTCATCTGGCCACCCACTACACTGGGCTATGCAGACAAGAAAAGCAAGTCTTTTTGCTCCTCACTCTAGCCTTGGTTTAGACTATACAGGCCTTAACCGGAAATAATCTCTCATTTTCTTTGAGTCTTCCACTCTCAGGTTGCACATAACACAGTTTGTATTAGGCAGATCAAATATCAGGCAGATATTTGGTTTGGGTATATATTTGTCTTTGCTTTGGTTATATATTTTCAAACACAATTAAACCAAAAAAAAATTCTTTTGTGATTTGTTTCTGCAGGGCTATGATAATCCCACATAACTGAAAAGCAGTTAGGTGAAGACGCGGTAGGGTTACAGGGAGGCAAAGTATGTCAAAATTCAATGATTCCTAGTCCTATGGCATTGTGGAAAACAAAACAAATCCAAGACACTGATATAACAAGCAAAAAATACCTATAATCTATCTGAAAAAAGTAAATGTAAGTAAGTATAATACAGAGAGAAAAAGCAAGGAAAAAAAAAAAAGTAGTAAACTGCTTTTATATGGCATTCATGTCTAGACCATTGAGGGTCTTTTTGTTTTTATTAAATCTTTGGTTAAGATGTTTTCTTACCTTTCCAAAATGGCAACAGTGCTGATTTTTTTTTTTTTTTTCCATAATCAATCCAGAAATTACTCTGAAGTCCTGCCAAACTAATAAGGGTCACACTACTCTAAATTCTTACCTCTTTCCTCTTAGAGGAAATAGAGTTTTGTAAATATGCTCATGAAGAAAGCCCATAAATCTATGCTTAACTATAAACTGATGCCTCTGCTCATGATCATTATTTCATTACTCTTAACCTTGCTGAGAACAGCAAAAGGGAAGAAAAAGAGTTTCAGAGCACTGGGGGGAATCATCCAAGCTGATTCTCAAAAACAGAACTCAAAACAAGAAATATTTTATCCTATAAACTGCTATATACTTGTGCTGAATCTTGACAGTGTTGTTTTAACATGTTTACAGCAGTTTTTAGGCCATATGTGGAAACTAACCTCGGCATATAGCTCAGATTTAGAATTAGGGCAGGCAGGTGGATACAAATGATACATTAATACAGTAAACAACAAAAAAAGTAAAGGTAAAAATAAAAAGACAGGACTAACTGCAAACAAACCTACCCGTCTTCCTTCTAGGAACTTAAGAGCTGTACCAATGTTGGCAACCCAGTGAATTCTCTTCAGTTGACGTCCCTGCTCGCAAGGCTTAAAGAGAAAGAACAATGCAAGCCCCAATCAGATTTACACCAATTTGCTGAAAAAAGTGAAGTTCTACTTATGACTGTATATGCACATATGACAATCTGATTTAAATGTACAAATGTACAATATTGGAAAAAATCAAATAGAGCTTTTACATATACCAACATGGAGGACTGAAGTGTGTGTGTGTGTGTGTGTGTGTGTGTGTGTGTGTGTGTGTGTGTGTATATATATATATATATATATATATGGGGGAAGTAAATGTCATAGAATTATTATCAACTATTATCAACCACCTTAGATGCCTTGATATCAGTATTGAGTCCTGAGATTAAGTATTTATTTTTATTGTTCCTGAATGCATACATGCTCAAATATATTCACTTCCTGAATGTTTAAAATGATTGTTCAAATTTTAAATATCCTTAAATTACTAATTGCAAATCCTTCCATAAATCTCAGCTGAAAAAATATTTTTCCTGAATTCGTGTAGGATTTTTAAAAAGATAGAACTCGTTTAATTAAGGATATATCCCAGTCTTCTAACACTTTAAACTGAAATTTCAAATTCTTCTCTGAGTCTTATATTTTAAGGCAAATATACAGCTACTTACTACATTCTAAATTCCCATTCATAAAGTTACAAACAGGTATCCCAAAAGTTTGTTACAGATTGTGAAATTCCTTTCACAGTTTCTGCAGATCACATTCTCCTATATATGACCTGTAAATTAATCAGACAGTATTGCTGCTCCCATGATGTCTCTCATCTTTCATAGATTAACACAGGCAGCATGTAATCCAGTGAATTTCAGTACTACTGGAAACCGCTTTGAAATACTATTCCTGTTTCACTGCTTAAGTTTCACCACAAGGGGGAGACTTTCTTTCTTAGACGAACAGAAACAGAAACTGGAACATCTCTGCAGGGCAGAAGCACAGCAGAAAGCCCAGCTTCTTCCACTCATGCTACTACCACTCTCGCAGTCTGAATTACTATTTAATTTTGGCTATCGTCTGGAATCAAAACATTCATACGACATTTCAAAGGCGCAAGTGACCCCTGCAAATTACTTGAATGCGAAGAAACAGCCGACTTTTGCACCCGCCAGGCAGAGGGACTGCTGCTCTGCTCTTGCAGATGCTGCTACCTGCTCTGTGCAAGGGGAGGAAAAGTGAGAGCTCTGGGCCAATAACCCCTTCATTTCCCTCCCATATCAAACACAGCAATAACCTGGCTCCCAAGAGACAGCCTGTTTGCCATGTACACATGGGCTGGGGAAAAGTCATTTGGTATCAGCTAAGGTTCTCTACTGCAGCAGAGCAGCTCGCAGCGCAAATGGCTATTAGATCCCAGAGAAATGTTATGTGCTTACCATTTTCTCAGACAGAAAGGGAAAAATTAAACACGAAAGGCTTTCATTATTTAAAACGCACAAAAGTGCATGCTTGGGTTTCTGACCTTATCTGTGCACTGTACTAACACATAGATGAAAGGCAACATAAATAAACAACTTCTATAAACTAGTAGATCAAATTAATAAAAAAAAAATTTACATTTCTAATAAACTTTTTATATTGTAACCAAATAGTGCTCTATGTACGTAAACTTTTGCAATAAGGCAGTCCATTTTTTTTATGGTACTCCATTATAGAAATATATCAGAAAATTATATCCTAGAAGTTCTGCAAATATTATATATTCAGAAAGAAGGAAATTCTTACCAGTTTCTGCCCTGAAAGCACCTCCAAAAGGGCAATCAGCATTACCCCATCTCTGATATCTTCAAACAGATCGTTGACGAACATGGGAGGATTGCGCTGAAAAGTGAGAAGACTTCAGAAATAACAACGGTTCACCCGCACTGCGGCCTTCCTTCTTTTCAAATAGATAGGTATGGAGTTTTGGTCCCCTTTGCTATGTTTTTTAACGTTTTATATCATTGAATCATTTAAACATTGTTTTGCCATCAGGTTGTCTAGCTGTTGAATATCTCTGGCACAATAGATGCTTTCTGACACTGACAATACAAAGGAAATTTAGAGACCAGACAAGCTGGACAACTGCATGCGAGTCTACAAAATACACCCAACTTATGGATGCAGCATTACAGTCAGATTTCAGTTTATCAGGCTGTTTTGCCTAGTGTTAAGAATGTCATTGCAATTCCACTCTTTCAGTCTGAAAAAATGAAATGTATGAAGGAAAAATGCTTTGAGCAGTAGTGTAGCTTTCTGAGCAACAGTGCTTTCTCACAGCTGACAGTTGTTTTACTAAGTTGCTGTATTTTCTCGCCTCTTTTTTTTTTTCTCCAGGCCTTGCTGTCTTCCAGTGCTAAGCAGTGTCTCAGTTTCTACTTAAAACAAATTGTTTAACATATGTCCTTACATTCACAACGATAACAGTGATAATAATGAAAAAAATTGCATAAATGGATGATACTTCAAGAATTCTGAATAGCAAGGTCACATCATTAAACTCTGTTTTCTTAATTGTATGCCAATATATTGAATTATATTATCAGTTGGTCAGTACTCAATGATCACAAACATTTCTCTTAGCAAAAGAAAGCTGAGTGTGAAATTTGTTGGCTGAAACGAATAAAAAGTACATCTTGCAGCTTCCACAATGTGTTAAAATATCTGTTTATTCACATACTGCTAATGTTCATACCTACTTACGAACTAAAATGACAATCACTGATGCTCTTGAAAAAGTAAAGGTACTATAACAAAGCAGAATAAAGGAAAACTCCCATAAGGTTACTAGTTTCTAAAATCAAAATACTCTGCCTTCATTGCTGAGTTAGGATTAACTAATATTTCAACAAAAAATAACTTTGGCATAATGTGGAAAAAAAACAAATACCTTGCCAAAAGACTTAGTAGGAAATTAAACAGTCTCTAAGAACCACTCTAAGAAAGAAAACAATACATTTTCTTGTGTATATAAAATATAGCAGTTTTACAACTAATTACTAGGATATATTTACTCAGTTCTTTTTACATTCCTCACACTACAATCTATAAAGGACTGCATTCATTCACAACGTAACACCAAAGAAATCAACAGAGCAACCAGGTCACTGCCAATTAATTTGCCCCAGTCTTGCTTTACAGGCAGTTGACGTAAACACAATTATTCTTTCTCACCTTCTGTGTTGTAACTCCTTGTTTGAAACTTTCAAAATCTTTGTTTTATTAGTATTTATTGCATATAAATTGGGAAAAAATATTTACTAAAAGACATGATGATTATAGCAGCTACCATGATACTCCAACTGCAGGTGAAGGCCTGGCAAATCTCACCTTCTATCTAGATGTGACAGCAGTGAGGGTAGTCTGTTGAAGTTAGCTCTACAGTAATGAAAAGAGACATTCCTACCAGGAACAATTAAGAAACGTTTGGTTGGGAGGGTAAGTGAAATTTATGGCCATCCCTGTACAACATCCCTGTACAACATTGGTCTCCAGAATATCCCTGTCATTTTGAGCACAGCTCACTTTCAGCTTTGATGTCCCTGCTCTTCAATTAGGTTGCAGGTCATAAGAAAACACATAGCATCCATATGCAAACAAAGTCTGGGAAGTTCCTCTGGTTTCCACGATGTACAACACTAGACAGTCAACCTCTGATCATCCTTGTCAAGCTCTCGCTCTGAACACCTTTCTGCAGACCTGTTGCTCTTCCCTGACAACAGTTAAGGAAACTTGAAGACTTGCATCCTACCCTCTTGCTCATGTAAGGCAGTGAAAATATTCCTGAAGATATGATCCAAGTAAATTAGTTTCCATAGAAAATCATTTCTAAACAAACCAGATGCTGAACATACAACTTGCATAACTCAGAAAATTAGGCGAAGCGTCAAAAAGATTAGAAGTATGGAAAAGATGAGAAGCAGCAAAGAAACCACAAGATCACTTAGATCAAAGTTAGTAAGACTGATTTCTGAGAAGTGGGAAAACCACAATCATTCTCCATAAATCAGCAGACTCAAATTTACAATCTGTTGCTGCAAGTTATGTGCAATTAGTTACAATTACTACTACAATGTGCCTTAATACCAAAAAAGCAGGGAAGAGAAGGCAGACACAACAGTCTTGCCACTAGGTCTCCTATATAACAACCTTATTGTTTTGGAAATCCGACTGCTTCATCAGTTGAAGTGATTTTGCATAACACACATGTAATGCATTTCACTACTCTGAAGATGTTAGCATGTAATTTCAAGAAGATAATGACCTCATCCCATTTCATAAATTATATTTTTTCTACCCTGGGTAGATAGCATGAATTTTCCCATGAGTTACCCTATTGCTATGACTCCAATTTTTCTCAGAAGTATGGAATGAGTCATCTTTTTAAATGGCAATCAGGGTATTCTTTTACATAAATATCACATAAACATAAGCCTTATTTCCCATGCCAATACATATGTATGTATATAGACTTTCTGACACTAAGAAGTTCATATGCATCCATTGCACTGTATATGAACCATTTCACAGAACGACTTATACCATATGCTTTTTTTTCCAGGCAGACTCTCTACTGAGAATAACAAAGTCCATGTCTTCTGTTGGAATGGATAAATAAATACTCCTTGGCTGCATACGTTAAAGGAAATTAAAAAGCAAATATATACATCGTTTACTTATTAGCTTCCAGGAAATGAAAGGTTTTCTTAAAACAAACAAACGAACAAAATCCCACTGTATTCAGTTATAACTTATTGAATATTACTCTGTATTCCAAAGAATAAATGGGACTTAGCACCTAATCATCCAGTGGCCATGGCACTGTCAACATACCATCTATAAGTCAGTAAAATGAAGAGGTGAAAAACAACCTAAAATTCGGTAGTCTTGAAAATATTGACTCTACGCCAGATTTTGGCTCTCTGCTTATATCTATATGGCTCTAGTTGATGTCATCTACTCTTATGACCCTAACACACTGTATTTTGAATGCTGGAAAGCCTGTGCCATCGTTAAGGTAGGAAAAAAGAATCTTTAAAAGGCATGTGAAGTAATCTTTTAAAATACTATAACGTTAAAGGAAAGCTGTCATTTATCAGGTGCTTGAACAAAATTATTTGAGGAAACTCAGATTATGCTCTGATAAGCAAGCAGACATTAAGTCTACAACTTGTCAGGTGTCCTCTAAGATTTCATTTCCTTATTGTTTTGTTTCAAGTTTTGATTTTAATTTATGCATTCCAACACTTAGATGCTATTCTCCAAAAAAGCAAAATAATACTAATGACGTTCTATATATCTTATATAATGGAGTCAACATTTATATCTGCACTATATGCAATCCCACAGTGATTACTTTATAGTGACTACAACATTTAGGAACAGTCATACCATAAGACCAGAGGCACGCTCCGTACAAGCAAATTCATAAGCTCTGTAGGAGGAATCTGAATTAATTGGGAATGAATTTTAAAGGTTAGTGAATCAGATTTTTCTTATTAAATATTTATTTATGTAGCTGCATTTAGACTTGGTCACAAATTTTTGAATTAATGAGGAAATGTTTTGCTTAAATTGGTTGCTCTGTCAAACTGATCCGCATTGCTGCGGTGCACAGGAAATAATCTGAACAATTTAAAGATCTTCACTTCAGTACATATGAAAAGTATTCAAATAATAAGTCTCTGAAAATAAAGAGATTTATAATATACGTATAAATCTACAATTTCCCCAACACAGGAGATTAATGATAGGAAACATTGTAAAAATCAGCCACCAAATACGGAACTAGCTAGTATTTGCTTGGTTTGACTGTTGTTTTTCAATGCTTCCTCATGGTCATTTCTCATTTGGAGCTTCTTCGTAACAGGAATCTCTTCTTCACACCCTGTACTTAACTTTACCAGTAAACAAATGGTACTGTACAAACAATATTATCAGTATTGTAAGTGCAGCAATGCATTGGAAGCTACATTTACTATACTAATTTCAAAGAATATTTACACACCTCCTAAAAAGTTATGTAAAAAGGCATCCACGTGCACACAGAAGGAGAAAAAAAAAGTTAATCTTAGTCCTAGTAGGGAACCAGTGCTCCAAGGACTTAGAGCAGAAGAGCCGGGATTCCTATTAATTTCCTCATTCATGTGACATGAATTCCTTGCAAGCAAAAGTCTTTCATGGGTCAGAGCACTTCATGTACTTCAGCTTGCTCCGGCCTAGTAATCTCCTGACCATGTGGGCTGTCCTTGGTAACGTGATGATAGGTGTAGCAACCCTGAGTACACTAACAGCTCTCGATTGCCCTGAGGAGCCGCAGGGAGGACCCCCATTCACACTCTGCGTCCGAGGCTCGGGAGCGGCGCTTGAGCACGGCGTTCAGCGGCGCCCGAGCTCTGCTGCGGGGGCCCGCGCCCCAGCCCCGTCTCCTGCGTGGGCCCTGCACCCCTGCTGCAAAGCCTTATCCAGCCCTGTCTCTGGAGCCTGTCTCCTAAACGGCTCCTAAACGGAGCTCTTGGTTGGATCCTGGAGCCATTTTATAAGTGCAGGTGATGGATACTTGGTACTTTCATTCTCAAGTGTTCTTATTCATATTATTATTATTATCAATGTTACGGTTCAGGAAGTCAAAGAAGTTCTGTCATCTCCTTGATGTACTTAAAACAGCTATTGAATTAGTTTCTGTTTCAGTTTGAGTATGACTTTCTAGAAAAAAAACATTCTCTGTGATTTTAAAGGCTTCCTGTGAAGAATCTCTTTTACCGACAAAAAAAAACTTTTACTTATAAACTCCAGTGAACTACTCCATCCAGATTTATATTCCCAAATTATTAATTCTTTTCAAAAGAATTACTACTCTTTTCAAAAAGAAGCTGTAATAAGCAACAAAACAATATCATGAAAACACTTAGCATGAAAACACTATATCTGATTTACAAATATGTAGGCCTACAATTAAAGTCTAAGCATAAAACAACTTCTCTTATCAGCTTCTTAATCTGACTCCCCCACAGATTAAAAGTAAGAAAGAACAAACATAATGTCCAGCTTCTTCAAGACATTTTTTCACCTCAATTAACAAACACGATCTGTTATGAATTCCCTTTCTGCTCTGGCATCTGCATCCAAAGAAGCAGGAAGGAGATAAAGAGTTACAGCGTCAAGCCAACAACTGAGATTTATATAGCAACCGCAGAATACCAAAATCTTTGAAAGAAACAATGGTAAATTCATGTAGTAATGTTTGCCACACTACATTGAGAACAAGAATTTTGGTCAATCACATAAGACTAATTAAGTTGTTACCTAAATAACAATACATTTAAATTATTTAAAATGGCAACAATGAAACTTTCTTCTTAAAAAGACACAAACAAAAACAAACGAACAAACAACTCCAAATCTTTACAACAGCAGCCAAGAAAATGAGGCCAATTTAAAGTGAAATTATTATTAACTTTGAAGTCTATAAATATTGAGTCAAATTTAAAAATTTACAATCCAGCTATTCCGGATTACATTCTAAAGTAATTCTGGATTACATCCTAAATCACCAACTGGCATACATACTCAAAGAAAAAGGAAAGGTCTATGCATTTAAAACAAGTGATTGCAGATTCATCTATAATTACATGGGCAACACTTTTATATGTCTTGCAACTCTTTCCACTTTAATCACAGTGTAATGTCCCTGACTTTAACATGCACAGGCCCAAATGAAGCATGGATTTTAGTGCCCCAAACACCTTAGCTCACAGTGAAATTGATCCAGGACACATTTATTCTCATGTCTAAAAAGAAATAATTTAATACTCTAAGGAAAACACTGAAAGAAATGAGATGCTGTGGTATAAACTGGCACATCTTATGTCCCAGAGTTTCTGACAGTTGTCATATCCCTCTGTTATCGCTGACCAGAAGAAGACGCAGACTGCAGGAGGGCTACATTACATCTACTGATGGAGAAAGCAGTCACCGTATCCGCATGTACTTACTCGTTTTCAATACACAATACAAACATTTTAGAAAGCTGAACATTATAAAATAAATTAAGAGGGAAAAGGTTATTATAACTTCTAGAACTTCCAAAACACAACATATTCTCACTTTACAAGCATTTCTATTTATACCCATGAGTCAGACAATGACTGAGATAACAAATTTTACCCAAGGCTTCAGTGATGACTAAGGAGAAGGTATCAACAACAACCAGAAAAATCCAAGACACCAACACTAATATTATTCAAAAACTTTCTGGACACACTTGTTTCAGAAGTATCTCCTTAGGGGATTAGTAATGCAACTTTTTTTCCTTTCTTTTTGGATAACAATTTAGACTTTGCTATTTGCTAATACTAGAAAGTATTAGAAAGTAATTACTGTACTTAATGGTGAGCTAACTAAAGATACCAGTTCAGTTATTAGGTATAGTTCAATTTATTGTACCACATACTAATATATGTCTCTTCTTCCATAGGACTAGTCTGAGATCCTCAGTTGTTAGGACAACAATTATAGAAACTTGGTGTCATAGGAAATTAATTTTAAACACATGTTTTGTTCTGTCATGTCTGTCAGGAAATATATTTCAGACCTCCTACTATCTTTATTAATTATAAACTGTTGAATTATTGCATAACATGTCACAGAACAGAAAAAGAAACTGTTAAGAATTGTATATGATGTACTGGAATTGGAAATATCTTTAAGTGTTGACTTAATTCACGTGCAAAAATAATTACGTAAGAAAAGCAATTGATATTTATTCTAAGAATAAATTCACTTATAGTTCTATAATAAGTCAATAATCAGGAAAATCTACTATTTACAGCCCAAAAGTATTCTTTACCCAACTTAATTCTAACTAGAAAAACTGTAGTTTACTTAGTTAAGGCA
This sequence comes from Crypturellus tataupa, assembly GCA_034781795.1. Lineage (NCBI taxonomy): Eukaryota > Metazoa > Chordata > Aves > Tinamiformes > Tinamidae > Crypturellus > Crypturellus tataupa. The sequence goes on from JAWLRI010000390.1 coordinate 2,487,112, forward strand.
TCTAAACAAACAAGAAAAAAAAAATCAGGCAGGTTTTGGATCAAACCTTCCAAAAATGACATTATTTCAGAATTAGGATATACATCTCAGGACAGAACAAAGCAATTCAGAAGAAAATTGAGCTACTGAAGAAGGTATCTAAAATATAGTTTATTTTAAGTCTCGTCTCGGAATTTTTATACAGTATCAACCATACATGTCCATATAGCAACAATATAGAAATCAAAATATTCCTCACACCCATCTTCTGATGTCTAAAATCACTGCTCTTTTTAACTTTCAACAAACAGTCTATGAATAAAGTTCTAACAAGAAACAGTCCTGCGAATGTGTACAGTACAAATACTGAGGGTCACATAATAGGTCTATAGTAGCCCAAAGTAAACACACGCTCTAATCTCTGCCAAAGCCTGGAACACTATTTCAGGTAACTTTGATTTCCTCAAACGTAAAAGAAATATTTGGCAAATATTGAAAGCTTTGGTACAAAGCTATTGGGGAAAAAAAGTCGCAATTACCTTGAAATCTTAATTCTTTCTAGCCTTTATCTCTCCTGGGTGCTAAATGATGCAGGCAGACAGAATTAATGAGGCAGTAGCTAAAAGTCTCTTTCCTCAATATGTGAGTCTTATGGCCATAACATGGGGTAATCTGCACCTCCCCAACTATAGCCTCGCCTAGCTTTTCCAGCTCTTGGCAATTCTTCTTTTTGCTTTGCTAGCAGTGCAAGACCAGCACTTTACTATGCTCATCATCAGCTGCAATTTTGACAGACGCATCATATTGCTATAGGATACGCAGATGAGAGTAGAATGAAGACAATTCTGTCCAAAACAATTCTTGTTATGCCAAGAATCTCTCCTTAGCACATTTCGAATGTCCACACATACCTTCCAGTATTTTTAAGTAACAAAAATGGCAACAATCTTCATGAGAACCAAGTATTCCAAATATAAAATTTCTAGGCTAAAGTGTGGAACATGAGTGCAAGGGCAAACCAGTGCATTTCACAGCCCCTGTGTTTTCTACAGTTGCTGTGAACTCAAAATATGCTTCGACACTTCTCAAAGACACAACAAAGATTTTAAAACTTTAAAAACTTTTAAGGTCTAAGTGTTTAAATTTTCAAATGGCACAAGTCATTCCTCTTTGGAGCCTACACTAAACTAAAATACCTCAATCCAGAGCAAACTATATTAACTGAGTTGCTATCGTGACATCATCTGCTTCCAAGGAAAATATCAATTGATCATTATTAGTCCATTATAATTATACACTTTCTTATATATATACACACAAACAAAATATACATATATATGTAAATTGATCAATTATTATATAACTGATCAATAAGTAATGATGCAACGCAGAAAATGGAGTAATACCAAACAGATAATTCTCTTGCCCTGTGACACATTTTTGTATCCCACTTTTGTCAAGAACTTCAGCAAGTATTACTATCTTTACGTCCCACTTGAAGCAAATGAAACATACGGAGAGTGTTAAGTTTTCTGTTGCCCTTTTCCACACATTTCAAAAATAATGGGGAGAGAAATCTTATTCCCTGTTAGAATCTTCAGTGGGGAATCCTAAAGATAGACTTATTCTAGCAGCTGAGTTTTATAATGCTAAGGAAGTTCATTTCCCAGAAAATTCCTCATTTGCATTTCTCAGTATCATAAATAAAAATTGCCTCTCTACCATAATTTCTCATTATATGAAAACAGAGGATATAAAACCAGGAAACCCATATTAAGTTATTTTGTTTTTAAGTGTAAGTGTATTATTAGTCAATTCCTTCTACAGATGGTAGAAATCGTCAGTTGTCAGTTAAGTCCTTCCTCAGCTTTTTGAAGATGATTTAAAAAAAAAAGTATTCCATACAGCACCTCCCATGTTTAAATACCTAATGTACAGGACTAACTGATAAGCACATGAAAAGCTCTACTGTGTGTAAACTCTGGTAAATGCGAAATTAAATCTCACTACCTGTGTCATCAGATAAAGCTGTTGTCACTTGTAATTCAGTGCTTTCAAACTTGTTTGCAAATCACCAACCCTACTATTCTACTAAAACCTAAAAGGAGTTTTTAGGTTGCGGTAAGCAGTAAAAATACCTTCATGACGCACCCTGAGATGCATCAGGAATGCGGCACTGGACTTGAGAAGCACTTTGTATATATTTGTAGTCAGACCAGGATGCCTCCACCAGACTACACAGCAGACTACACAGTTTTATTCAAGTATGCCATATGTAGTTATATATCTGCTAATATTTCTAATATTTCTGCTGTTCAGAAAGTAGTTTCAATTTTTTCCTCTAATTTGAATAGCAGATACTGTGCTTCCTTTTAGTTTTGTCCAAAGAATCTGAACATCTGGCTGCAGACACACTTGCACTGCTACCACTGCCTAAACCACTATCATACTGAAACAGATTTCAACTCTCTAGTGTATAGATAACGAGGGTCAAGTTTATGCCATGCTGCTCAGTGATATCTGCCGTCTTTTACTGTCTATGGCCTGCATTGATACAGAGAATAAGAATTAACTTAAAAATGATATTTTCAAAACTGTATTTTACCTTAGCCAGATGAGTGTTGATCCATTTTGTAAAAGTCCTCTTCTGCACTGACTCTTGCTCATCTGAAAAAAAAGAAAGGAAAAGAGTTTGCTTAGACATCACTGTATACTCTTTGTATTACATGACGGAAGAAAAATATTCTGTTCTGACAACAAATGCATTCTGCATTTTTCAGAAATGTCACTATACTTTCTTGAGGTAATCCTATTAATTTTTCCTGTAACTGCCAATGACATGAGCTTTATATTCTTTTATTAATGCTCTGACACTTGTCTGTTTCAACAGGTTCACAGCACAGACCAAGTCTTAATGAATGACTGAAATGTAATTCACCATTCCAAATCTTAATGCCAAAAATAATTTGATTTCTATATCTATATTGCAGCACTGAAGAAGGCAGCCAGCTCTACCAAGAGTTTGAGCATATCACTCATAGACTTTGCAAAACTACCCATAACATTTATACCTCAAAGTGTTTAGCAAGCTTAATTAAAGATTAAGGTATGATAACCCCTGTTGAGAGCAGCTTTGCCGGGGAGGAGCCACAAGCTAGTTCAGACACTTTCTACACTGCTACTTACTACCTCTCTTAGTCCCATCTTGAAGCCCTTGTTGGAATTTATAGTGAATTTTAACCATCCTCAGACAGTCCCTCAGGAACTGCTGCCAGCTGCATATGCAAAAATAGCTCCTGAACTAGCTCCTGCTTTCAGCGGGAACCAGGGTCACGGCAGCAAGGGGAAGGGAATCAGCGCCATAACCAGTCCCCGGGCTCCTCTCCCTCCCCTGCAACAAACCGGTTTTGACACATGCTGAAATTTTAGACTAGTGGCACTCAAATATTTACACTGGGGGTTTTCTTTCTCAAAAGAAGAGGAAATAGCTATTTCACTGAAAAGCTAATCACGTTATGACTATCATCAGTTCTGAATGAGACCGTTGCTTCCCCCTACAGAAAACCTAAATAAATAATGAAACCTTGCTAAATAAATTATTTCTTCTTTGAAAAAGCACGTGTGCCACAGTCTACATCTGGAAAATCTAATTTTAGTTCCTGCCTCTCCTTCTGGCTTGTGTAGTACTAAATACTAGTGATTTGATCTCTTTCACATCTGTAAAATTAAAAGGGAATATTCTTTAATCCCCTTTAAAGCTCTAGAATGGATAACTAATAAGTTATGCATCCTACTGGTAATAAGCTCCCAGATTTGTTCTCCTATAATGCTGCTCCACAGTAAGAGGACATTTTATTTTAAGTAGGACAGCAATGGTTCCCTGACCACAATGTGACCTCCCTAAATGTGTGCACTGTCTCAGGGTTTTTATATTTTAATTAGTCAGAACACATATTTTGAATGATTAGTCACATATAAGATGACAATAATATGGTCAAAATATACCATATAACCTACAGTACAAGATGAGATTTACCAGAGGAAAATAAGATACATGTATTCTCTAGCTTTTATTGCTAGATGCTTTGTATACATTCTAAGAAAATAATTTTAAAATTTGTAGAGCAGCCTATCCTGTATCATTTTTAGAACATTCATTACAATTTCAGAATCCACTTGTTGCACTTAGAGTTAAGTGTCGCTCAGAATACTGCATTGAGCCTTATTCAGTAGCAACAGTTTGGGGCACAGCATGGGGGGTCTTTCTAAGTGATAATTTTATCTATCCTGACTTGGAACCACAGGCTTATAGCTTTCCCTGCCTCCCCTGCCTCTGAAATATGCCAACTTACAAATGAAGACATTTTGATCTTTGATTCAAAAACTAAAAGTCTTGCTGACATACAAAAACATGCAAAGATATCTGAGACAATATCATTAAAAAAAAAAAAAATGAATTTCTACATTCTGGAAAATAAAGTTCCTTCTGTAGGATTTCTAACCTGAATATCTACACAGGCTGTTCCACATGTGATATATAGTAAATGCCACTTCTGCTCTGATAGGTAGCCCAATTCTTTTCAGTGGAATTAGCTGTACTTTTGAACTATATCCTGTGGATATGGTAACAGAGAGAAAGACAGCCCACACAATCCAGCCAATTCTGACTCCATTCATGCCTCTGAAACTCAAACTTTCCCAGAAACAAAGTTATAACAATAGCTTACAAAAAGATAACTGGGTTTTCAGAATATGAATGTTTGATCAATGAAATGAGCCAAAATGATAGTGGCCTTTAATCCCTAATCTGCTTTGTCTACATTTCCCCATTTGTATTTGATCCCACACATTTATGAACTGGACTTCTGACGGCAATTGGAAATCAGGCAAAACTCCTGGCTTCTAATTGTTTACCAGCAGCAGACATACTCCCTTCCAGTCATAGCAGTAAACAGCAGAAATAGCCTATTTCAAGGCAATACATGAATAACACATTATTCACAATCTCTGCAGTAACTCTTAATAGTAAAGTTTGTCCTTTTTAGCATTTAGTCTATATTATGTTTAAAAATAACAGATGTAACCAACTAAAACAACCTACGTCTGAATAAAATTAAACAGTGGATTGATTTTACAAATCCCATGACAAAAATACTTCCTACAAATTTCCCTGATGTAAATAATCTATGGCAGAGATGCTTATTTACAGTCACAAGATACATGTGTCACACAGCTCTTCATGCTCACCCCACTTGCAAAGATGTCAGCGTTTTCCTTGTATCACTTACCCTGCCGGTATGGAGAGAGCCTAGGAAGCAAATTTAACGATGAAATGTTTCTGCCACCAGCATCTCTGTAACAAGCCATACGCACTGCTTCTGCAGCTCCTCCCGGCTCACACAGCAAGTGTGCAGCTTGTATTGAGAATACAGCTACAAGCAATATTTTTAAAAGCAATCTGATCGTTTGCAGCACTGTGAGTGCTGGCCTCTTGCACCAATCCCTTCACTGGCTCCTTGTGGAGAATTCACATGAAGTCAGACCTTAAAAACATCTGCCTTTATTCTTGCAGGGATGCAACAGCCAGGAGAAGCCAGCTGTGTTTGAAGTAGCAGTTCTGCTGGTCTCACTGCCATCCTCCTCCTCGACTGTTTTCCTGAGCAAAGATTTTATTACCCAAGTCACAGCCAATCCGCTGGCGGAAACCTCTGATGTCAAGAGCCTGAATAATTCATCCAGGGACTGGGACAACCTAAATACACTGCTGATATCCTCATGCTGCAAGATGTGCAGTTGCAAAAAGCAATGCAGTCTTCTCACCACTCCTTTTTCACTACACACTGCTCAGCAAGCATAAAAATGGCTGAAAGGCATAGCCCTTTGCTAAATTGTCATACATATAAAAAAAAAGTAGCTGTTAAACATGGCCACTTGGTTTCATCATAGCATACTCACTGTTTAGAAAGGGATGTCCTTCAGTTTTGTAATGGAAGTACTGAACATGAAAGAAAAAAAAAAAAGAGCAGTATATTGGGCATATAGGCCACTTGGCTTTTAATAACATATTTAAATTATTTTATAAGAAATGAAAAATAAGGAGACAGAATTTTTTGAGTGTAGGTAAAATAGCCTGAAATGTATTGATATTTCTGAAAATATACAGTACTTTCTATTTCATTAAACCAGAGTATCAGTGCATTTGAACAGACTTTGCCTTACTCTGGTGAAACAGACACTGTTACGAAACAATAAATGTGGGGATTTGTGTGTTGTTCACCTGCAGGAGCCAGAAGGGTAGTGCATACTATTGAGATGAGAACAAAAGGCCCATTTTTAATATATCATATGCAATGCAGCATTATAAAGAGAGGTCAAAATCCATCTTAAGTTTACGTAAAAGAAAATGACTGACAAAATCATGCTGTGTATGAAAGAAACATAGCAACAAGGCTTAGTTAAAATTGAATCAAATGTCTTGGTTTAAATGGTTGACAGTATTGCCAGAGTTTTGCAAATCTTTTTTTCTACAAAAGCACTGGTAACTGATTTTTCAGGTTGACTAAGAAAAAGGGCAAATAGAATAGGATGCATTTACTTAAAGTCAACTAGAAATAATATTTTAAGAGATGAACAAAACCAATCATGAATCTTGGGACAGTTATGAATGTGTTAACGAAACAGTCATCATGCATGCATATTATAATATATATAGTCACGCATAGCATGTATGAGGGAGGGGGAGTAGTGGCACGCCTTCTCACAGCACTATCTTAGAGACGGAGCCTCATAAGCATCCTGGTCTCTGTCTGCTGCCCATGGCCCAGCCTCTCCCCAGCTGCAGCACCAGGGACAGGACGTGCTGCAAAGAGACACGTGGAGGAATCCCACGCACACACACGGCACAGCAGAGTTTGCACACGTGGGTCTGGCTATCAGTCTACTGACTGAGTCTAGATGACTTAATATTTGGGAGATTTGTTGTGTCTTTAGTGCAACTCAACTCAAGCTGTTCACATCTCATTTTCGACATGTTATCTTTTTATGTTTTTTCGCTTTTGTTAATTCTGCCTTAAAATCTCCGAACAACTTCCAATTTTTTTATTTTCAGTTCTTTGAAGCCTTTTGGAATACTGTTAAAATAACCTGAAACTATGGATAAGGAGGAGTGGAGAAGCAAGCCAAACCACCTACAGTCTTTCAAGAAGTTGCTCGGGAACACGTCACAGCACCGAAAGTAGTGAACAGCACTGTGCAGGGAGAGGTGGTTTGGTCAGCAGTCTGAGACTAATTCTCTAAAGCTTTAAGTAAGATATTTTATATTACAATTTCTGTCTTCATTACAGACATTTTTAGCTTAAAAATAGATGCAGAAAAACTTGGAAAGTCTAAGCAATAATATGAATGCTTCAGTCGTGAAGCGGAGCAGTGTTTTAAACTACATGCATATAACCAGTTGCATCCGTAACAGACGGGTTACTCCATTGAGGAGTACTCTATAAAGCAAAAGCTGGAAGACTGAATTGCTTACATTTGCAGTTAATGTATTTACAGAACAGATGTGTCAGACCTATTTTGGTCTGACAAACCAATGCACATAGATGATGGCTTCAAAGCTAGCCTCTTGTTTGTGACTTGCTATGTTTAGCAGAAACCCCTATACATTTTAGTCAGGAGAAATAAAGGATAAGAACACTATCGACAGTAGGAGTAAAATAAGATGGAGAAGGGAAGAATTACTTTCAGAGCCACTGCTATGCAGCTGACATGACAGCTTAGCAGTATTGATACAAAGAAGGGGAGTATGTTCTTGAGTCATCCATTTAGGATTTATACATATATGTGTGTGTGTACATATATATATCTTTAGATTTTTTTTAATATAGAGGAAATCAGGCATCAGTACACTTTAGGGGTTGACCTGCTGGAAAGCAGCTCCACAGAGAGGGATTTGGAAGTCCTGGCTGACAACAAGTTAACCATGAAGCAGCAATGTGCCCTCGTGGCCAACGAGGCCAACTGGATCCTGGCTGCACCAGGAGGAGCGTTGCCAGCCGGTCAAGGGAGGGGATCCTGCCTCTCTGCTCAGCTTTGGTGAGGCCGCAACTGGAGTATTGGGTGCAGTTCTGGGCTCCCCAGGACAAGAGGGACATGGGGCTTCTAGAGTGGGTCCAACACCCACAAAAATGATTAAGAGACTGGAGCTGGGCCTGTTTAATCTGGAGAAAGAAGGCTGAGAGGAGATTTGATCAACATGTTCAAGCACCTGAGGGGTGATTGTAGGGAAGATGGGGCCAGGCTCTTCTCCATAGTGGCCGGTGACAGGATGAGGGGTAACGAGTGTAAGCTGAACCACAGTTCCACCTCCATGTGAGGAAGAGCTTCTTTCCTGTGAGGGTGACAGTGCCCTGGCACAGGCTGCCCAGAGAGGCTGTGGAGCCTCCTTCTCTGGAGATCTTCCAAACCCACCTGGATGCCACATGTGCCATGTGCTCTGGGTGTCCCTGCTGGAGCAGGGGGGTTGGCCTAGATGATCTCTAGAGGTCCCTTCCAACCTCAAACACTCTGTGATTAGCACCAATGGAGCACACTGGCCCCACACTCCGGGCAAAGCTGCACCTCTTGACCTTGATCAGAAGGGTTTCTCCCACCACTTAAAGAAATTAGTGAGAGCAGCATGACTGTCTGCAGTGGATTGGAAGATATCACAAAAATAAACATTGTTATGACCCTTATGCATCTTTTTCAGGTCCAGTCCTTATTTACTCACATTTTGTTTTGAACAATTGAAAGAACAAACTGTAATTAACCTGCTCTGCTCTGGACCGGGTACATTTTGTTTCCCACATGAAAAAGCAGAATGTATCCAACCTAATCTGCAAATATATCTGTATTGTGCATTTATTGATTTTCTGCCTTTACTGCCTCATCATCTTTGTGAAGCTTTGTCTTCATCTCAATATGGACATAAATACCTTACTCATTTTTATAACATCAGCACTCAGCCGAATACAGTTGGAAATGAAAGTGGAAGTTAACATCCATTAGGAAAACTATTACAAACTCTTTTAATTCACTTTTAAAAGCTGCATCTGCAATGACTTAAGTTCCTTCTGAAAGGGTCAGGATTAGCCACTCTACAGGCATCTATTTGCCAGTCTGGCATGAACTAAGTGCTCACACACATACCTCAACCTGGAGCTATACAAAAGGTGAAAGCAGTCTAATGTGGCTGATCAGAGTCCTCTTGCCGCTTGTTTTATTATTTATTTTCCTTAAGTGTATACTTTAAGAGGTATTTCAGATAATGACAACTCATTTGGAAATCCAGAAAGTCCATTAATTAACCACCAAGATTATGATTTTACCTCAATGTTTACTTGATTTAAAAAAAAAAAAAAAAAAAAAAAAAAAAAAAAAGCGGGGGGGCAGGTTGCAAAAAAAAGCCTTTGTCTCTTAAAGAGTGACCAGGCAGCCAGCCAGTTTTGTCCTCGATAATTTTCTTGTGTGTTTTCCTATGAAGTGAAATATGTATGTGTATATATAGATATGGATACACACACACAAATCTACACAGTACTCTTAAGAAACAAAATTCATCATAAATAGACTGAGATCCTAAATTCCTTTATGCACCTATGCTCATGTCTCACCATGCCTCACACATAACATGTTCTACTAAAATTCGCCCAGAAGAGAACCACTAAGTCTGCAGATATCTTTGTTAGTTAGGAATCTAAGGAGTAATTTTACACTCAAGGAGCATATTTCACATGATGTTTTACAGAAATATCTATCAGCTTTAAGGTAGCATATGTTTGAAAATTCAAAATACAGTCTTCAATTCCATCTTTTAATCACTTTATAATACTTAGAAGAAGTGAAAGTGTTGCTTTCCTGAGGTCAACTATGACAGGAAGGAAAATTACTATTAAGTTTTCACTGATTTCCAGTATGTTTGTTACTGTCATGTAACACTAAAAACAGCTCATACCACCAATCACTATGTTCTAGAGAAACTTTGTGCAACAATGCTTGATTTTTCTTTTTATTTTAGAAAACATAAAAACTCGAATTCCTTACAGCAAATGTACTGCATTGAGCCAATGTTTACTACCAACAATATGATTACTATTCTTCCATTCTTAGAGCGAGTTGAGCACCCTAAAGGAAGAGGAGAAAATGTGACTTCAGCATGGAAGAGCTTAGAATCTACTGAGATAAAGCTTAATTAATGGAGACATGCTAGTCACATGTGGATTAAGACATTAAATCTGCAGGGATGCTGCATGTCCACATGCAAAACTGTGCAAAAAAAATAAAACACACGTGGATAATTCTTGTCTTCCAGTAGTGGGGGTGGAGGGGAAGACATTCTGCAATCATATCTCAGTGACATTTTTGCCCAGGGTCACTGAAATGGCATACTATAAGTTTACAGCAAAGTAGAATTCTTATTTTTTATTTATTCTGTGGCAAGTCTGGCAAATTTTCTCTTGAGATCACTTTGGTATAGTTACAATAAATTGCAGATGTAAAACTCTAAAATAGTCTACTCAGGGGAAAAATACACAATATTTTTTGAATATTGAACGAGGTTCAATAATTTTAAATGCACTCAGAATCAAATTATGTATTCATTGCATATTCATTCCTTTTTAACCCAGTAGCTTCGTTACTATAAGTCAATGACTGTTCAATATTATTAGAAAACAAAGTGTAAGACATCATAGCTTCTCAGTGCATTTATAAAATTATACATATGCTCCTGTATCTTCCAAATCAGGTTCAAATCAGGACCTTAGATATTAATTAACATTCCAAAGGTGAATTATAATATAATAAAGACACATATGAGCACATATAAAGACTCATTTCTATGGGAAATGCTATTTCTTACGCTAATCTCTTGCTTGATTAAGAGAGAAATATAGTATCTCCTGCTGAAACAAAGTAATATTTACAAGTCTCCATAAATAGAATGATAGTTGGTACCTACAGGGTACTGAAGAGATTTTTGAAGAGTGAAGTAGAAGGTGTGAGCTGCGTATGCACAAGTCTTACTAACTGAAGTCTGGTACCTATACAACATGGACTTAGATCATATGGTTACTCCTGCCACAGCCAAAGCCATCTGCTATTTCTGAATAATAGCCTTCACAAGAGTTGAACATGTTTTGGCACAGGTACAGTGATTTCACACCTCCATCTGATTTGTTCTTTTTTTTAAAAAAAAAAAAGTAAACTGGTATTTCAAATGTGGTACTTAACTGTAAAATAAACAACGAACTCCAGTTTTAAAATGAACAGCATCTAACTCGGACATTTTACTCAGAGACAAAGTAAGTTATTTTTCTGGGAGATCAGGCAAAAAAGGCTATTTTGATGAAGGATCTTCATCAACAAGAAACAAAGAAAAAAGTTGGAATTCCTCAAAGATTAGTCTTTTAGCAGTATTATTTAATACTTTTAGACATAATTTTGACAGGTAAAAATATAATAGGGCTTATGAAGTTTACTAATGACTTGTATTTGGTAAACACCAGCACAATGAAACTAGAAAAAAAATGACCTGATCAGGCCACGTGCAAAATTGGAACTGGTACTGAAATCAAAAGGTTGAAGAATCAATATAACAGAAAACTAAAATAGGTTAGATGACTTCCTCTTAGAAGGATTATAATCATTTGTGTAAATATATGAGAGAAACAAATGAAGACTACATAAGAAAATCATTCTTTATGTTAAAAAAAAAAATGGAAATGCACAACAGCCAAAGGGAGCAGACGGATTATGAATATATTTCAGTTAGAATCAGAAGAAGGTTTTCACCCCTTAAGCAGAACAAAGTTCTGAAGCAATCTCCCAGGACTCCAGCAGTATTTTATTAGCTTGTTAGCTTATAAGGACAAGTGATAAATGACTCAATAGGCCTTTTCAGTCCTATTTTATAACAATATTTAGTTTCAATGCCTATCCTATCCTGTGCACCTAACATGAAAATACGAATTTCCAGATGAGGAAGGAGCACTAATAATATGGAAGAAATGTAGTGGGATAGAGTTCCAATTTGCCAGTTAAACTAGGGAAAACAGCTGAAATTGTATTGCCAACCTTATCCAAAACGGCCCTGCTGCTCCTTAGCCCTTTTGCACATGACATTACTCTTAGACGTGTGGCTGAACCTCTCTCCACATGCTCAACAGCAGGTGGCACAGGCGCTCCTATGTTTCCACGATGGCAGCTTCAGAGGAAAATTTCAGGCCCTGATCACAAAGTCCAAAAATCAACAAACAAAGGAAAAACAAAAGAAAAGTGTGTGTTATGATGCAACACAAACTTTGGAAATCTTTGGGGTAAAAATTAATTTAAAAATCAGAGGCTGAAAGAGTCTGCTGCTTAATATCTAATTAGGATTTTTACATTATTAACTGTAAATTAAGTAATTGTTGCTTGAGGCTACTTATAAAGAACAAATACCAGAGATAATTTTTTTCCCCTAAAATACTTTATCCAAATTCTGATGCGAATTGTTCAAATTTTGTTACCCTAAACTAAGCTACATCAGCTAGTGTTGGCAAAAAGTTTTCACAGCCACACAGAGAAAATAATGTGTTTATGTACTTTTGTCTAGGACATGAATTGCAAAACCTTGCGTATTTGTATAAGATTTGATATGAATAAACAATGACACACCCCAAAGTGTAAAGTGCTCAGTCACTAACTATACTTCTCCATCTCACGTGTCGAAGCTTACGGTATGAACTCCACTAGTAAGCAAACCTTAGACAAAAGGCAAGATTCCAGTTAATCTCATGGTTACTATTTGAAGCTCCAGGCAACCATAAACCTAACAAAAGGGAGGCTGAAATACCAGTGTCTTGTGAGAGCTCTGCACAAAAGCAATTGCAATTTTCTTTATTCTGGTGGGATTTTTAGCATGCTATTCCTAAATTCAGAATATTCACCAATAATGTCAGCAAACACTTCTGTTTGTATTAACAAATTGAATAATAAGCCCAATACCAGTAAAAAGAGGCTATAACAAAACAACAGCACAGCATAAATTCAACAGAAAACACACACAGATAAAGTATAAAAGAATATTAACTTTCCGCAGTCAATTAATACAACCTGCTCTGCTGTACGGTTACAAATAAAAGTATTCCAACCTTAGGCATTCTATGCTTCTATTCTCCATAAAGACATAGACAGCCACCAAAAACCTGCCTTGTTTTGATTTGAGCATTGGACCAATCCACCAGCGAGCTCTTTACAAAAAAGCGGCACAGGATTTACTGTTTTGAGCTTTGGGCAGTGCCACTTTCAGAGGCAAAGCCCTTCAACTTAAACATCCAAACACCCAACTGAAAAACATTTGATTGCCTAAATGTCAAGGGAATCCCCAAAGTAACAAAAATCAGCGCCTAGCCTATGACTCAATTTAGTCAGTAAAATATGAAAAGGCTGCTAACACTTAATGACAGACTTGTCAGCTGCACAGTAGAATACTGTTAGGTTTTATTCTAGTGAATATTTGATACTTAACAATTCTATTATGGTAACTAAGGTCTGTCAAGGCCTGGAAGGTTGGTTCAGCAACAGAATGATAAAAATAGCTGGTAAAGCTATTCAAATTTGTCCAAATTAGAAGTCTCTTCAAATGCTTAGCTTACTTCAGAACTTTAACAACCAAGCCATAAAACAACTCACTTGCATTCCCGCTCAAGTATGCTTCATCCCCTTGAATTTACAGCATTAATCTGACTGTACATACACTACTCCCACACAGACTGGCTGAACACACTTCAGCTCGGGGAATATGGACAAGAATCGATTTTTACTGTCCTAAGCACTTCAAGTAAGCCAAGAAAAAAAAGCTCTTATTCCTCCACCTCCTCCACTCTCGCCCTAGATTTAATCCTGTCAGACATATAAAAGGAAAAAAAATAAAGGAAAGAATCTTAGGAAGAAATAAATGGAAAGGTGTTGAGGTATCTGGAAAGTTTATATCCACTGTTGTGAAAAAAAAAAAAAAAAAAAAAATCTCACAGCTGGAAAAAAGTCACATAAGCTCACATTACAGAACAGCTCTGTCCTGGCACGGACTCAGAAGTCATATATGCCACACGTAACCATGTTCCTCTTCTACCTATATGATGCTATTAGTCTGTAATTACATAACTGCATAGCTGCATAGTAGATAGTATTTATTCTAGTGCTCCCTGTCTTCCTTCGTGCATAAGTGGAACATTCTAATCAATAAAGCACTTTTTGTCCTGTGCAACTTTGCATTTCCCAACAAACAGAATGGTAAGAGTATGCAACATTGCAATTCTTACAACTACTGTGTAACACCTCTTGTCTACAACATGAAAATACTATGAAAATAATGGGGGGAGGGGGAGGGTTAAAAGAAATTCCATGCAAATAACATGCCTAAAATACTGTTTTTGAAGACAAATATATAAATCACATTGGTTATTAATGCTCATTAATCAAGTTGAAAAATAAATCCTAAAAATTATTTAATCACACATCAACACTCATAGCCTGTTCTCCGAATACCTTCATTCCACCATAAAATCCTGAGATATAAGTTAAGAATCAACAAATATACAATTCATCAGTGAGTGTAGAAGATAAAGATTTTATTATGAACCAAGAAGTTTTGTTATTCACAGAATGCCTCTAGAGGTCATCTAGTCCAACCTCCCTGCACACGCAGGGCCACCTAGAACACGTGGCACAGGGCTGCACGCAGGCGGGTTTGGAAGATCTCTAGAGAAAAGGAGACTCCACAGCCTCTCTGGGCAGCCTGTTCCCCTCTGTCACCCTCACTGTCAAGAAATTTTTCCATATGTTCCTGTGGAACTTTTGGTGCTTCAGTTTGTGGTTGTTTCCTCTAGTTCTGTAGGTGGCCACCGCTGAAATGGGGCCGGCCCCATCCCCCTCTCTGCCTCCCTTGAGGTACTTGTACACACTGATCATGTCCCCTCTCAGCCTTCTCTTCTCCAGAATGAACAGGACCAGCTTTCTCAGTCTTAAATCAGATGCTTATTTTTTCCATTGTGTTCTTTAAAAGTTTTGCCACCAAGGGCCATACTAGTGCCATTTCTCCACCTCTTGGGAAAACTACGAGCTCTCTGCTCACAGCGTCCAAGAACACGCCTGGTGAAGAGGACCCTCCACACAGCTGCAGCATTCCCTGGCCACAGCAAAGCCAGGGACAGATCCTGCCTGCTCCACAGCAAGGAAAGACCTCCAGGAACATGGCACAACGCAGGGGTGGAGGGATGGATATTGTTAGTTAGTACCCTTGACAAAAATCAATGTAAATTGTTATCTGCATGTCTGGTGACAGAGACACCCAAGTTTCAAGCACAGCAAACAAACCCAATTCCCTTTAAAATTACTTGGTTTTATCCAAAACGCAAAACACTGTGTGGTCCTGACAGGAGTCAACCCTATTAAATCAATAATTCTGAACTTCATAACATGAATCCAGAAGCACATTAACTCTTCAGAAATTAAGACAATTTATACCCAGGATTTCAAGGCTAGGAAAATAACATTTTACAGAAGCACATAAAAATCTGCAATGGACGCAGAACACACCTTCACATTTCTCACCCTCTAATACTTACCACTCCTTAAATTTTTCTTATACTGCAGTTTCCCTAATTCTAATCAAAACTTACTCATTTCACAAACACTGTTGGGACCTGAAACGAAATGCAACACACGCTTTGTCCATTAACTGAAAGGTCACACTTCCTGCAACACGTATGACCACCAAGCAAAAATATTTTATTAGGCCACCACCACCCATTTCCAGATGATATTCCTAGCAGTTGAGGTGTACAGGGCACAAGACCTTTTCAGTAGACATGTGCTCATCATGGAGCTTAAAGGAGGTCATTGTAGAAAACAGGATTTATGATCTCTTTTTGACAGACACTAACTGACTATCACAGAAATATATAAAAAAACGAGAAAAGCACAAAGGTTGGAAAAAAATCAGAATGAAGTTACTCCTAAAATCAATACATCGTTATTTCTTTTAAGTCAATAAAGCTTTTGACCGTAAGCATCACATTAAAAAACCTTGCTTACATATGCAGAATGTCTCGGGAATATATAATTCCATAATTCAAAAAAGCAGAATCCTAGCTGAGGCCAGTAATGCTGTGTTTGAGCTATGCTATTTTTCACAGCGCAGCTGTTCTCTCTCTTGGTTCTGTTTGTTCATGAGCTGGCAGCTACAACTGCCTGCATTTTTCTATGAGAAAGAGAATGTTTTTGATACAAGTTCAACTGTAAGAAATGGTTATTTGTTCTCTTTAGATCATGGAGTTTTCTTAACCATCGGTAGAGAACGTCAGGTATGTGATCACAATCACAACATGTTAAAAAAAAATTTAAAAATCAGTTATATGCAATTTCAAACCTTCCTTCTCAACACTGCTAACTTCCTGGGGTATCTTCTGATTCCTGGTTGTTTCCAGATTTTTGTTACATTTAATACAGAGCAGTATACTGACAGCAATAAGCTTAGAGCTCAAATAATTTCCTCATTTCTCTCTGTAGTTAGGATAGGTTCCTTCTCTGTAGTTTCTTGTTTATATATATTTCTCAAAGTTTACTTTAACTGCTTATTTAATAATAATGAACATCAGGTAGACAATTTCTCTCCCCTCCCCTCCCCCCTCAAATACCCTTCTTAATGTATCAGGACTGGGGTTTTACATTGGTTTCTGATAGGTATTGTTTTTACAACTTGCGCTGATTCCATAAATTTCCACCTTCACAACTTTTTCCCTTCAGTTTGTAACAAAACTATTGCTATTTTCTCTTCATATTCACAAGCCATCATTTCCATGGTCACCAACTAACAGGGAGTGTTTCTGCTTCCAGAGCAACAAAGTTCTAACAATTTTAATGGATAAAATTACACAAATCTAGTACCTAAGAACTGCTTCCCTCTTGGTTATCTAGTTCGGTAGTCAAAATTTCAGCAGCCAGCTAGATTTCTGTGAACATCACAAGGGGCCTTCTGATTACTTAAGTCTTTGCTTTTTACCCCCATTCCATGGGTCTTTGTTTGTTGGTGGTGGTTTTTGAACTGTCCTTCACTTCTTGCCCCAGGGTGATTTAGTGGCTGAGTCCCTGTTGCAGGCTGAGAAGTCAAAACACACCTGAAGATCTGCCTCCTCCTCTCCCTCCCGCTCCAACTCGGACGTTCAGAGTTGGGGGGGTCTGCAGGCAAGACAGCGGAGAGCAGCACGGCGAATACAGAGAGAAAACCACTTGCCTTTTAAAGAGAGGGTATTACTTGGTATCTACTTGAATGGAGGATGTCACAAGAGAGGCTTCTACAGTCCACTAAGATACTTGAGGAAATGGAAATGGGGGGGGGGGGGAAGAAAAAATGCAAACATAGGCCCCAATTCTCTCCTCTGAATTATTCGAACAAATTCCTACTAAACATGTAGTATCACTGCATTCACTGAATTCAGCAAAAATATCAGAGCCTACCTTGACAAAACAGTACTGTTTCATTCAATTTTGACACTTGGGAGGTGTCCTTTAAAACTATCTTAAAATCTCTTAACTACTTAACTACACCTAGTTAACACACATGATTACAGAGAGACTATAAGAAAGTCAATGCTGAAGTACTCAGGTTGATCCTCCTTAACTTCCTTAGCTCCAGGAAAAAGTGCTCCAAGAACCAAGATTTTTTTTTTTCTAATAGGAATGTTTGCCAGTGCCAAAAACAAATATCATGTGTATGCTGAAGGAAAATCTCAAAATATTACTGCTCATCTCAGTAAATAAATTAACACGATGGCAATCCACATCCAATTCTAAGCTAAGCTTGCTATAATTTTTAAAAATTAAACTATAATTGAAAAAACTCTTTGTTTTCTTTTGCCTTTAACTTCAAGCTCAAGCCTTCAAGATTCCCATCCTTGGCACAGCCATCTGAATTAGGTCCAACTTGCCAGAGGTATCAATTTTATTGAAATAAATCTGCTTCAATATTTTTCACTTGCAAGAAAATAGACCATTTGTTGGCAAGGGAGAATTGCGCTGGAGTCGGAGAAACAAAAATAAACAGGCAGGATTCGGCCCGACTTCAGCTGAGAGGCTGAAGCACCGTATGCTTTGAAGTGAGCAAGTCCAAGAGGCTCCACGGATTTACTGTCCTCCTTCCCTATCCTAGGAATGCTCTCTCCTCCTGCCCCAAGTAGGAAAATGCACAAAGGAAGTGGGAGAGAGAGGATGGGAACAAAATCGATATAAAACAATTGGAATAACTAAAAGCCCCCCCTTTCACAATATCATCACGTTAACCTCCCTGTGCTGGATTTCCCATCCATTGTCCCTCTTTTCACATCTGTTACAAGTTTGGATTTTTGGAAAAACTTAATACTTAAACATACATGCTAATCAAACAGTACTTCTAAAATATTTTCTGCTACAGCAAATTGTTTATGCTTATTTTTCCTCACTTTGAGAACACAGGAGGATAATAGATACACTTCACAGAGCTACCAAAGGCAATGTGTGTAAGGAATAGCTTGACCAAGTCTGTAGTGGTATATTCCACCATCCAGCTTGAAAGAACGTGATGTTTATGAGTCAGAGTACCTAAAGGTCGTTTGCAAGAGATTTAGTCCATCCTACCCTTAGCAGCATGAGAATCACGTCCTCCCATTTTCCATGTTGAAAGATCACTTCACAGAACAGTGCCGAAAACAAATTTAAGTCATATAGATGATTTATGAGTATCACATGCAATTTTGATGCACCAAATTCCTTTAGACTGAGACTGATTCTAGGACCCAAGTTCTTTTCCTAGATCTGCTATAATCAGCAACATGATAATGCCTGTCTATCCTCTTGCATGTCCTCATTAGAGTCTAAACAACAGTTCCACCTATTCATAAATATGTGAAAATATAGTTTAACATATTTTCACATAGTGGAAAAAATGGCTGCACAGAAATGACTATCACAGCTTTCAAAGAATGATTGTATTTCATAATTTCATCTATGGCTAAACACAGAAAATAGTATGAATAATGCTTTTTTTCCCCGAGCCTTTTCATTTCCTAGCATCAGAGAGAAAACATTTTCTCTGTACTTCACCCTAGAGCTAACTACTTACTCCTACTCCTAACTGAATTTCTGGAAGGTCAAACACAGTCCCCATCAAGCACCAATCCAGTGTTCAACCAGTGAAGTAGTTATATAAATGTGTGTGTGTGTGTGTGTATATAACTATTTCAGTGGTTGAACACTGGATTGGTGCTTGATGGGGACTGTGTGTGTGTATACATATACATATATAGATACATATACATATATCTATATACATAGAACCATAGAATCATATAATCACAGAATGCCTAAGGTTGAAAGGGACCTCTAGAGGTCATCTAGTCCAACCCCCCTGCACACGCAGGGCCACCT
>JAWLRI010000390.1:2506669-2539512 GCA_034781795.1 Crypturellus tataupa
AAAAACCATCCTACGTAGCATGTAGGACAACCAGAACACCTCAAATTTCCCTAGTAATTATGCTGTGACCAATGCTGTTTCACACTGAATATACTGCTTGTATACCCCTGTTCCCTTCCCCCCTCTTTTTTTTTTAATATATCAGAAAAATTTCTCAAGGTTTCTCACAACTTTTATGCAAGTACTAAACGAACACAGCTATCTAACAGGGCATTTGAAACACACAGCTGCAAGGTGCATGCATTTTGATTCATCGAAATAAAAGCACTATCATAGCATCATTTATACTTAAGCAGATAAGTACAATAAAAATACATTTTCATGAACAAAAAGAATCCCTTCGACTCAATTCATTTTGTACCTCAGATCACCTAATGACCCTCAGGAGAATGCAGTTTCAAGATAAATATGCATGTGTATGTGCATTTTAGAAAGTATTCTACAAAACTATCTGCAACTAAGTGCAGTAAACAATAAATTGTACACCATTAACATAGCTATTTTTAAAAACAGTTCTAATTATGGTGAACACTGGCTGCATTTATTCCAGTCTTAAGCATGCCCTGACTAAACTCCTCTGCAAAATTGGAATAGACTGTACTTCTCTTTACAAAAGATCACAAACAGCCCTTTCTGCCTCTAAATCCATTTTGTTCTGCTGGAGCAGGATAAAAGTGGATTCCCTTGAGCCAAGGATCCGATATAGAGAAGAAGCCAAATCAACACTGGTATAATCTGCATTTGTAATTTTTTCAAGCATCTTTATAATACTCCTGCTGTGAAAGAATATTCTGATTGCTACCAATTGTTGTGACTAGGCAGCTAATTATAGGTTCGGTAGACACTAGTAATCAATCGGCACCCATGCATGTTCCAATGGGCACAACATGATTTTTGTATCCATAAGCAGAGAAACAGTAACTCCATGAACTAAGGCGGAATATGGTAGAAATCACCTCCTGCAGGAGTCCTGCATCATCACTGGGACTAGGCAAAAGGGGTAGGGTGCAAAAACGGAGGCAAAACTTCTTCCCAGATTTCCTGTGTATTCTCTGAAGTGCAAATTACAAACTTACTTCCACTTCCTCCCAAACTGCTGCCCTTTGTAGGAAAGTAGTGAAAAACTCACTCAATATATTCAACTCATTAGACCTGGGGGGTCCTCAAACACGCCAGACAGAAGCACGCACAGCCCAGCTCGAGTCGGGGTGAGTGCAGGGCTGCCTGCAGCAGCGCCCCTCCTACCTCCATCATGGTTTCAGTAGGAATGTGCAAGGTGACAAAGAACACGACCCAGATTACTTCTCTTCTAGACGATCAAGAGCTCACGAGTTCAGGACTTGCATGTAAAACTTAGCTGAGTTATAATCATTACTGCAAACTCCCCGAGTTTCTTGTCTTCTGTATTTTACAGGTGCTGTTATCTCATGTCCAGCAGAATCAAAGTCCCTAAGTGTGTAATATCCTACTTCATTACACTCATTTAACATGAAAAATATTATTATTGAACCACAAAACCCACAGGCATGAACTAAGAAAAAGAAAATTTCAATAAGAACAAAGCAAAAATACTGCCATATGAACTGATATTAACACCAATATTATAATTTATTAAAAAAAAAAGATAGCATTTACTTTTAAACAAGAGGAAAATTAAATAGTAATCTATAGTTAGCAGCATAACTTCTTTGCCAATATTTGTACATACTGTATAACATGAGGGAGAACACCTGAGTGAAACATTCTGTCAACCTAATTTATTAGAAAACAGTATCTTTTTCCCACTGTACCTCGAATCTGTTTCTTTCTTTTAGTCTGAATTTTAACAGTTACCACAGTGTGGTTAAGGGGTGAGGGGGGACGTGGAGAAATCTTTAAAATGTTGCAGATCAGATTGATACAATGTGTTTGTTTGGTGCAAGTTCATTTTGTCCATTATATTTAACATGCATCTCTTCCTTTTCTGTGTCACTGTTCCATGGTATAGCGGATGGCAGCTCCTAGACACCCTACAGGTACTTGGCCTGATCAGGATTTCACACCGAGCAATTCCACTGACATCACTAGGGTTGCACTAGAGCAAATTAGAGCAGAAAGGGAATCACAGTGAGCCTAGCTGATATAGTTAAGTTGGAATTAAGTTGTAAAGTTACATTAAATGAAAAACAAACTACGCATTTAAAATTTACTTTTCTATCTTTTTCCTTTTGATATACTGAAGGATGGGTATTATTAATTAGCAAAACAAAGTTAACATGAGAACCGACATAGCCACCAAATATCTGAATTTCCTAATCAGTAAATAAGACCCCTAAAGGCCTCAGAGCATTTGTTGTTTCTTCTAAAGATAACAACATTGAAAAGCAAAAAGTGGGGACTGTGCAGTGGATCAGAATGCTGATGAATCTTGTTGATAGACACAAACGTTTCACTAACATTTATACGCTCCACAAACACATGCTTATTTATAGCTTTAACCTCAGTTTTAAAAACCACACCATAAGATGTTTGAATTGCAAGACAAAGTACTCAACAGCCAAGATGCACTAGAGTAAATCATCCCTCAGAATCAGAATTTTGGATCCTAAACAAATAAATAAATAAATGAGTGGACATAGTGATCACTTCCAGGAGCGGCTGTTTCCAAAGCGGCAGGCCCTTCTGTCCCCGCAGCAGGGACCCCTGCCCGGCTCCGGGCAAGGCAGCGGCTCCCGGCGGCGCTCCCAGGGCTCTGGCACAGCAGCGGCGGGCAGCCCGGCAGTGACGTGCTCCTGCCCAGAAACGTGCTGCGCCCTGCACACGTGCCAAGGGCACTGCTGTTATCCGCGTGACCTCTCTGGGGTGCGGGGAGGACCCCCGCGCACGCTGCCGGTGGGGGACGGAAAGGCAACAGGCAGAGGTCTAGGCAACAATTTAAATTTAATTCCTGTTTAGCAATCCAGCTCTCTAACCCTGTGCTGTACCTGAGGGGCAACTGTGGCACTCTTTCATGAGCACTGCACTGCGCTCATTCATACTGCGAACCTGATCTACAACACCGACCAGGCTGTACCAATGGAAAACACAAACTAAATGCTACCTTGAAACACGCCAATTACATTTACCTCTTACTCTCTTTATGAGAGGAAGCAAGCAAATAGCTAGCAATTTTCTGCCAACATTTGTTCAAATAAAACAGAAATTATTCAGTCCCTTTGCAGTTTGTGGTCACAATGTGCTGCGATGGATGGCCTATCCATCATTTCTTGATCAAACCAACAGTTACCGTCCACAAAGAAAAGCAAGGTCTGTAGCACTCCTGCAAGTCAGCCGCTTGCTCTGCCTTGTCCATCTCCACTGGAGAGCAAGAGGAAGCTTCAGGCCATTTTAAAACAATAAATAAATATCTAAATATCTGTAAATGATGTTGAAAAAAAAAAAAATCAAGTGTTTGTCTGTGTCAAGTCATATATTGTAGTATTATCAACACTAAAAATCCTGTTAACGACAAAACCTTTTACTTGGAGATGCCAGCCTGCTACTGTGGCTCCTAGGGTTCACTTTGGGAGGTGAAATCCTGTTCCAGCAGGGCGCAGGGCTTGGATCACGCATTTGCATGGCCGCTAGTAATTCCTTAGAGGAGCACAACTGTGTGCACGTTGGGGACACAAGCAGAGCAAAGACCCTGCTGGACCCAGAGACCATGGGAGCATCAGACGCTGCCCCTCCTCCCCAGGGGGGTTTGCCTGCCCAGTGACTGGGAGACCTGAATTTATTCCAGTTAGGGGTTATTTAATACTTGTTCATACAAACTTGTTCTTCCTGCATTGGTTTGGCTAGGAGTTTTTTGATTGCATTCAAAGTTTTTATTTGTTCTACTAGTCTTGGAAAAGCAATATATCTCATCTGTGACACAGTAGAAAAAGTAGACACTGTCTGGTCAACAAACAAGCCCAAACATGTCTGCCACAGTACACACAGCTCAAATACTTCACTCAACTGCCTAATGGGACGTAACATTCACAGCATTACAACAAACTATTCAAATTGTTTTCAACCCACTCTGCTTCCTTGGCAGAGATGCCTGACTTCTGATATTTCTTTTTTCTGGCAAACTTTTAAAAAAAAAAAAAAAAAAAAAAAAAAAAAAAAAACAGAAGGAAATGATTACATGCCACTACCTAGTATTTTGAGTTATCCTTCAAAAACCGAAGGCCGTACCACAGTTACTATAACTGTTTTGAAAAAAAAAAAAAAAAAAGAAAGAAAAAACATAGTTGTACTTCCTGAAAGATACTGAAGATTTCGAGTCCTTGATCCAAGTCCAAAAGCATTTTAGTAACTTCAATAAGCATAAGCTTGCATCCTAAACCAGAGAGAACTTAATAGGGAAATACTGTGAAAAATGTAGCTCCCCATTGCTATTCTAGACTAGTCCAGAATTGCTGGTAAACATATTACACTAACCAGAAGAGTATGAACGTGTGATTGTGACAGCATACATTTGCAGGAATCCTGCAGAACACTTTCTACACGTATGTAAGAGAAAGCAGTAGGTCCTACAGGCTCTCAGCACCTGCAGGGAACTCTCACTATCTTCACACTGTGTAATAGAACTACTGCACCAATACTTTCATAGCGAAATGTCAGAATAATAACAAAATTAGTACAGAAATAATTCATATAATCATTCTAGGGAGTTGAGCAAAAGCATCAAATAAGTGACCTACCACAGAAAGCGTATCTTATTCTGTAGTCTACGGCTATAGAATCAGTCCCATTTACTTATCTTGAGGTTAGATGGGAACCACACAGCCTCAAACCCAAAACAGTGTAGAAATTCCTTTATCCTAGAATCAGCACAACAGAAAACCTCTCACAATGTCTGATAATTCCCTGTGCCTGTCCTGTTGCACAAGACAATCCTGTAGGCTGGATGTTTTACATCTTTGTAAATTCTGTGAACCACTTTTTCCAATACTAACGTCAAAGTAAAACGGAAGCACAGGGAGGAACCACTACCCCCTTCTCTTCCTACCTTATTCCTCTCATAGGGATTGCAAAATGAATGAGGGGTTCCTTCAGCTCATCCATGTAGCGTCCACACCATGGCCAATTACAATCTCAATATGACCAAATGTAAATGCTAGAAAGTTACACACGAGAACTAACCAAGTTTTTTTTTTTTTTTTTTTTTTAATTCCAGAGTCATTTATTCAATTGATGCATCTAATTTATGCATACCTCTTCAGCCATGAAGACCAGAGGTGATTTAGTGTCTTTTTATTTATTAGACAAGTAAATAAGAATACATCTCAATCCAGTGAAGACACTGACATGCTTCTGCCTGCATATACCTGTCATGCCTGCAAATGCCATCTTCCTTAAGGCTTAACATATTCATCTCCTAATCCATCCCTCAACCCTGCACTCAAAAAATTTAAATTAGACAGGTAAATAAGAGTGCAAAAAGTGTGCTATGGAAGGTCTTTGGAATGATAATACAAGCTAAATCAGAACCCTGATTCCTCCAAGTAGTATTTACATTAATTTATTTGCATTACATTAGTTGACAAATAAATGTTGTGCTACTCTTCCCCTTAAAGCTATTTCTGGTATAATTGAACCACTTGGGCATTTCTAAAGGTAAAAAGTATTTTTTTGTAAAATAAACAAAATAATTCTTCATACAAGTACTCTAAAATTTTGCACATCTTTATTCATATATCCTCACAGAACAGAAACCAGGGAATAATCTACTGTTCTTCAAGACCTAACTCGCTTCAAGGTCCATCTTTTGTCTCTGTATTCCTGCTGCATCTTTGCAGATTTCATTATTTACACACTGAGACACACTTGTGGTGCACAGTCTGGTTATGTCAATTTAATTCTGGTTTAAACAACCAACCTCCCTTTAAATTTGAACAATCACACTACAAAGAAACAATTTAATTCAGAATTTTAGGGCTATATACTCATCTCAGAAATATTTACCAAAAATACATATGATACACTAATTTTTCTAGAAATTATAGCTAGAAAAGCTAAATCTAAGTGCGAGTACATGTAATCAAACTCTTCACATAATAAAAAAAATACAGGAACTTCTATGGTTTTACAGGCTTCTATGAAGTAGGGATATCATTTTTGACTCAAACATATTTAAAAAATTTAATAAGGTCACGAGACACACGGTGTGGGAAATAAATCCCTTTTCTAATGATTAAGTTACCTCTTCTGTACAGGCAGCTCTGTAAGGAATAAGGCTCTACATGAAATGCAAATATCAGAAGTCAATCAGATAATAACACATTAAGCTTTCCTCTCCACAAATCTCAGTCCATAGGGATAGAGCAGGGAGGAGAATGACTGAGGAACTCGAGAAGGAAGGGTTATTTCTCCCAAGTAACAGCTCCCGAGTGCTTCACTTAGCTCTGCCTAATACTGGCCAGTGCTTCATCACACATAGTGATTTAAGTGACAAGCTAATTCTGTAGGCAAGAGCCCTGGTCCTATCTAGGACACCAACTGACTGCATCATGCTCTTCAGTAGCTTTAATACCGTGGTTTAACAGAGTGCATGTAAAAAAAATCCATTTTTAATTCTAATAGAGCATATTATATTTTTAACATACACATTAACAATAAATACTAGCAATACAAACATTTGTTCAGTGCCATATGGACACAAAGAAAACACAGCACTTGGTCAAAGGATCTGTTTTGATCTTTAATACATGAGTAGCTCCTCTGATATCATTAGTTGTATGTGCATAACAATACAGGCCAGTTCCTCAACATCCTACTGAAGTGGAGCAAAGTTGGCTTATTCTAGTCCAAGCTCCATCTTTATGTAAACCTTTGCATTATGTAAAATGCAAAATGAAACACTGAAGAGAGGCAAAAGTGAAGATTGTTGAAAGCAAGCACAAAAATCACCTACTACCTGCTTAACAGAAATGTTACACTTTTTTTTTTTAATTTGTATTGTACATTATATTAAAGCCTATAGAACACATAACTGACATAAGTAATACTTTTGTTTGTCCCATCATAGATACTGCTTTTGAAGCAAGTCTTAACAAGAGATTTAGTTATCAGGACTCTTCCTAGATGTAACAGACGTGGAGGATATAAAAATTACTATATTTTAGAAAATATCTAAACCCAAATATATTTCAAACTTTCTAGATATCTCATAACTGCCTGGCCCGGAAAATGGAAGAGTTTAAACAATTTAAAATGTGTAAAAAGATTTAATCTTGAACTGCTATACTTGGAAATACAAACAACTGAATGTTAAAAATGAGCTATCTTGTGTTAAGTCTTAGCAAAGTTGGACCTCAGCCACAGTTTTTGGGTGGGTACTCTTAGAAATATCAGCAACAGAATAAACAAACAGATAGACAATTGCTATGGCAATTAAAGCTACTTAAGCTTTTGCACAGAAATAGGGAATACAAATCTGTGGTTTCTAATGGCTTTCAGTGTAAGAAATAGAAGAGTCCTAACATGCTGTCATATCCTATTAATGTCAGAAAGGATCTGTCTTCCTTATGAATCAACATAGTACTGCACAAAGACAACTCGGGAGGTAGACGATATTCAGACCTTGCTATTTATCGGCGGTGTGCAATACATGATGTGACATTTTGCACATACCCTGTTTTTAATCATTAGAGAAGCACACAAATCTCAATGACATCATCTGGGACTGAAGGTGCTCTTCATTTCTGAAAGCGAGGCAGCTTATATTCAGGTACAGAAGTGGGCATACAGTTGTAGAGACCTCTCATTTTCTGCTCCGAGTGCCACTACAAAATAAATTGTCTGACCACAGTTCTTCTTCATTCCCCTCAGCAAATAACATTTTAGGCAATAATAATAATAAAATATGACAGTGCTGCTGGATAACATCCTTTAGCTTACATTCATGTGTTCACATACGTATACATGAATGCACAACTTAAATGGGCATGCACATGAAATGCCTTTCCCAAATGCACATGTATTCTTAACATTGAAATGGTCATTAAAATTACATCACAGGCAGGACTCCAGCAGTGAAAGAAGAATGCCACCCTAAATCTCTTTTGAAAGGGTGACTTTTTTTTTAAGGAAAAAAAAAAAAAAACCCACACACAGATACAGTTTTTTTTTATTCAGCCTTTCTCAGGCCCTACCTCAACAGTCGAGTTCTACTATTCGATAGGGACAAACCAATGGCTGAGCAATCTATCCCAATAGCTGTTCTTAGATGTTCAATTTGGCACTAGGTTGTAAGGCTGCTTCTTTTCTCCCTCTTGCTTGCTCCTACCAACTTAGCTCTGCCCCCTGCTAGCTCAGCACACGTTTCTCAAGCTCCGACTGCTTTTCTTTAGGCCCTACCTTGTATACATACTCCAGCTTCCTACTGTACCTTCTGAATCTCAGAGGGTGGTAATACCTCCTCCCTCAGCAACATTACCTCCACACTTCTTTAATTCCTGACCACAATTCTTCATTGAAACCAAGCAGAAGCACCTTGTCTTTCTCTGCTTTCTTCTCCTCAGTCATCACTTATTCGTACAGTAATAGTTGTTCCATCAACCTTTTTGGAAAGCCTCCTTGAAAAGGAGTTTCAATTATGATTATATGATTATATTTGCATACAGACTGCTTGATGGAGCTTGTGTCATTGAACCTGCACAAGTTATAAATATCTTTTATCTAAAACTTTAAGTATAGATTTAGTATCAACTAAAATGTCCTCTCTTGTTATGATACAAAAAACACTTTACATTTTCTTTTTTTTCCTCCTATACAAAATACTTCTCTACATTGACTCCTTTATTATCCTCATTGGCCCCATTCTTTGGTAAACTAGAAGTTATGGAATATCTCAGAGAATCAGTCCAACAAGCACTTTTTGGATGCTGAGGAGAACATGCCTCCAGAGACTGCTGAAAAAGGATATGATGAAACGGGGATTAAATGCTGCTTTGTCCAAAAGCATCTTTCCCTTCAAGATATACTGTCAAGAATTTACACACTTGTAAAATTTGGTTGAATTAATAACAGTTTGCTTCCTAAAGCAAATCACCAGCTTAATTCCCTTGTGCAAGCCACTCATTGTGCTGACAGTATTTCAAAGTGAATTTGTGGAGAAACAACAAAAAAAGCAGAATACTGAAAAAGGATTTATAAGGATCAGTGTTGTATAACTAGCAATGCATATCTTTGGCACCACACGTTACTGACATTACCTTCTCTATTTGTTCTGCACTATGTACAATTTGTTTAAATTTAAAATGTTTTAATGTACAGATGCAGAAACACTACCATTCATAGCTAATTCACAGGAAAATATGTTGCTCAGAGTAAGATCTTTTATTTTTGTATTCCCACTTAAAATAAACACTCTTTGGGTTATATGTGGGATGAGATTTAACAGATTCTAAATTTTAGTAACTACTAAGTGGCAGAGGCTTGGTCTGGATTTTAGGGGCTGCAGTGGCACGTTGTCCCCCTTCCAGCTCCTGGCAGCAGCTCTCACCTCCCACGCACCCGCTCCTCCAC
Source organism: Crypturellus tataupa (assembly GCA_034781795.1). Taxonomy (NCBI): domain Eukaryota; kingdom Metazoa; phylum Chordata; class Aves; order Tinamiformes; family Tinamidae; genus Crypturellus; species Crypturellus tataupa. The sequence continues at coordinate 2,516,207 of JAWLRI010000390.1, forward strand.
AGAACGGGAAGCCACTGTTGCTGCCTGGGGAGAGAAGTCACGCCAGTAAATGTGCCATGGATGGTACATGCTGGGCCATGCAGGTCAGGCAGGCATCCTGGATAACCTCTGACTGAGCAGGGAAAGCTTCAGGAAGCCTCAATACTCTGGCAACGGCACTCAGTCCAGAACATATCTATTGCGTGGAAATGTGCAACCCTGAAGCACAAAAGATGTACAGGAGTAAAAACAAAGGGGTAACTATCATTCAATATTGAGAAAAGGAGTGTACTCTCCATTTTCAGCATTTTCAGCATTTCCAAAGTGACCTAAAAATCCATGGAAAAAGCAGATTTCTTTCAAGGAAGATCTATAGCATTCTAGTTGCATTTATAGTAACAATAAAGATAATTTCTGCCTTTGTGGCTACAGTTAAGCCTCTTAGAACAAAATTCCAGCAAATCAGCAATATATATTTTTTTTTTAATTTTGGTGCGTCTCCCCTTTTTTCACATCATCTTAAAATACCAATACTTAAAATATGCTCTCCTTCATCCTATAGCCTATGCCTATATCCACGCTTGTCCATCCCTTCACCAAACTACTTTCCATATAAGTTATGAAATCTAAATTTATTTTTTATAAAATATTTACTTTAAAATTGCATATTTTATAAAAAGCTCAATAGCCCTATTTATTTGTCTTCGGGTTAAATTTATGCAATCAGGATGCAAAATAGGGTTCTACAACAGGATACAATTTGGTATTTTTTGATCACAGGTAGAGAGGACAATGACATTTGCCTTAGGTCACCAAAGGCAGTAATTAAGAGATTTCACAGGGAAAGACCATCCAACAACAACACAATCACGACCGTAGGATGGAGGCTTATTTTGCTCCAAAAGAAACCCATACTCAGAAATGGCAGTAGACAGGAGAAAGAGAGCTGAGTTTTTCTACGTATGCAAGCTTTCACAAATACTGTATTTGCTCAGAGATTTTCCGGTTCCTGCCAGTGTTCGCAATCTCTCTGTCTCGTAACTACTAAAAATAACCAGCATCTGAAGAACATCCTTTCAGGAAAAAACAAACACAAAAATTTCACCACAAGAATAATTTCCTTCTGATTTTTTATAATGATTTCAGTTCTTCATGAAAACAGCACATGGGTGGAGCACCACACAGCTTGGAAAGGACAGCTATGACCTCAGTAACTACTCTTGTTAAGGCAGGAGAAGCTCCCTTTCCCTGTGGAAACAGGGACTGTTTACGATCTACAAGGCTTTTCATGTGTTTCTTCTCAGGAAGAAAAAAAAAAAAAAAAAAAAAAAAGGAAGGCTCCAGGAATGCAAGAGACCAGGATGCCACACAGGACAAGCTTGGGATGCAAAATCCTCAGGAGGACCCCTAAACCATAAGCAACTACGGGTGCTTTGCCTTTTGCCCTTGCATCTTCTATGGGATCTAGCTCCAAGCAGGGCTTTACTGGTTTTCAGCACAAACGGAAGACGAGGAGGTTTTACTTCTGAGTATGCATAAAATGCTGTAAAAATAAATGCTTTCAGGACTGAGAGGAATGTAAATAATATGGTAATGAGGGCCATAAAAATAAACTGATAGAATAAACTTGTAGAGAACTTGCAGCAAATTGGACAGAACTACTGAACTTGAAACGTCCAGTGTGACTTTCACAAATTACAGATACTTAAGATCAACAAGAGCAACAGCAGCCCCTGCAACACCATAACTGCTTCTCTATAGGGACTCCACCATATGACACTGCTATACCCTTTCACACTTTTTATACACTTTTCCCCCTCCAGTATGGTTTCATTGCATCTCGGTCTCACTAAAGCCATTGTGAGAGGTGCCAAATTTGAACAAAACCGTTTCTGTATATACTAGTCTTACTGCTGGTCATTTCTATTTGCAAGATATGAACTGTTTAATCAAAAGAGGTAATGGGAACTTGTTCATTTGTACTACTTCCTCCTTTTTATTTCCTCAAGTCCCTTTTTCATTTTTCAGAATATTCTTTGTGTACTTTTTATTCAGATGACTTGAGTAAGCATTAAAATAATAATAATAATAATAATAAAAGTAGTAAGTGAAATGCACTAAGTCAGCTGAGGATTTGACGTCTGTTCTTTCGTAGGCATTCAGCCTTTCACATTTACAGGCATACACTTCAGAATAAAGCTTACTACTTGCCAGAGGAAGAACAAGGTAGATTCCTTATGCCTTTTTCCGCACATCCCATATTTCATTTAATATGTCCACAAAATATACCAGCTAGGATATGATTCTGAAATTATGTAGGTAATGAGAACGAGGCCACTGCAGTCTCCTTTGGCTTCATGATTATGAATTCTTTCAGGCTAGGCCAATCTCATGCACAGTATCTTCTATATTCTTCTTCAAGGAAGACACATCAGCAGAAAGAAGCCTAGCATGTTTACTACATAGTCCTTGACTTACACTACTATGCTCTGACATGATACTGCTTATATTTTTTTAAACTGTACTTCAGGCTCAATAGCAGTAAAAAGTTCAAGATGTATAGCTCTCTATACATACAACAAAAATATATGCATTAATAAATAGCCTTCTCTTAATTTTAATGCTAAAAAGAGAAAATGGAAACTAGAGAAATAAGATCCCCAGATTATACATGATATCACAAGCCAATAAATCTGTTTTTGTCTTTATTGGTGAACAGCAAGGGACAGTCAGTCCTCACTGTGCTTATGCAGTGAACTGAACATCTTCAGCTTGGGATTCATTTGCCATAATAAATTCGCCATTTTATCACTAGGTTTATCTCAGACCGACGGGATTAGCCTCTCAGACTTTTTTTTGTCTGTGTGCGTGTGAAAGGAGACAGTTTTACTTTAAATAAAATAAAGCTTTAAAATGGTAAATCTGCCAAAGCAGCTTATGCCTAGCATTGCTGGCAATCAGCCACAAATTTGGTCCAGTCAAAGAGGAAAAAATGATTTTTGGAGAAGAGATGATAAAGCATTCTGTAGCTCTGGTTTGACACAGGGCGAAAGAGGTCATGTGCACACAACATATGGCTTTCAGTGACAAGAGATTGAACTGTATCTTTAGAGTTCAACATTTCAGGTTAAATGTTTATGTGCCTGAAAACAAATCCAGCTGACAATGCCTCAAATATATACCTGAACCAATAAGCTTTGTACATTTGCAATTGCAAGCAGGTGTCAGCTAGTATCAAACTTCTAACTCTTCCTGCTGTTAGTTCTGCAGCAAAAAAGATGCAGAAGTCCAGATGATTCTAAGGTTAATTACTCTCATCCAAGTAAAAGACAATGAAATTGAAAGTTATTAAAGTCTAAAGAAATCTGAAAAAAGGTAGCAATTAACTGGTATGGCACTAGTCTGATTACAAGGCTTTGAATTGTTTAGAATCTTAAGTAAACCCCCAGAAAATAAACCGTTCTTGTTGTACAATTCAGAATTCTTCCTAAAAGCAAGAAAACACTGCAGTATCAGGAAGGCATAACCCAGGATTTATGAAACAGTTAAATCCCAAAGGGAACAAGCAATAATGACGGTATGCACGTTTAGCTGATGCTCGGAGCCAAGATACCTAACCCAGACGAGACTTGGCTTTCTGCAGTGTACGGACTTTTAGACAGGCTACTGACAGACCAAGGCCTGACCTCCAGGCAGTTCCCCCCAGGGCAGCAGGTTCTCAGAGGAACAGGCTGATCTCTCTCTGGCACACCGTCGGGTGCCTCCACAGCAAGCTACCAAATAAGAAAACCAAACTGTATGGGTAAACACGCTCCGAGACATTGACTGGGACTGAGGCATTGCACAATCAGTAAAACTGACTAAAAAAATCTTGCTACGATTATTTTTTTAATGTTTGAGATGTAAAAGGCTCCTCTCTCCACTTTCATTTTTCAAGGCAACTGCTATTGTTCTCAATATCCAGTTTCATTCCCCCATTTCTTTTTTTCCCCTCCTCTCTCAAAGGTCCTACCTACCAAAAGGTCATTTGCTTTTGCTTCATTTTGTTTGCCCTTTCACTTTCAAGTGTATTCCCACAGGTCAGTTCAGTTCATTTTCCTGAAAACACTATTCACAGCTTTTATCTAACTTTTAAATCCACTTACCTTACTGGTAGATGCAAATAAAGTATTAAAAAAAAAAGAAAATGAATAAAAATAATTGAAACTTACAGAGTGACACTCTGAATGCACTGTTGAATGTATAAGCTGCCAATTTTAAGACAAATTTCAAGCTACTTTCTTCTCTTGGGGAGACAGTTGATTTTTCCATTGCTTTGGGCCTTCACGAAAACAGCTAATAAGACACAGGTAGATATTTGTAGGCATTGGTATGTGCATCCAATCCTTAAATATAAGCTGTTACTTCAAGAGCTTCAAAAAGTAACTTGCTCTCCCTGACTGCAGTAAAGGTCATGCTGCATCCCACACTTTCTTGGTAGGTGAGAATGGGACCTTCCTCTGTTTCAATTCCATCTGGAAAATGGTATTAACTAATCTTACCACCTTCACAGGTCACTTTTTTTACTTGATTACATTTTTGCATAACAATTTTTATTAAATTTTGAAATTTGGAAAGATACCTTGACTACATAAAAATCAGTGCAACACAGGTGCAATTATCTAATCTTATTCATAAAAGCACGTGATTCCCTTTGTAAGCTTGGGGGCTTCCCCCTGCTAAATATGAAGCATGATGTTTTTGAGCAGATATGAGCCTCTCCAGGGAATACATGATGAAAATTAAAGTCTCAGAAACATACAGATAGTGTGCATAAACTATTAGTCTCTTAGAAACTAAATGTGAACACTGAAATCAACCATTTATGATTGCTTTTATTTATTCAAGCCACATCGACAGTTGATCTCACCCACACCTTTCCTTGCAGCAACACAAATGAAGAGGCAGGCTCAGCATTATGAAGAAAAATATGTGACTAGGCTGCACAGAAGCTTACCAAAGTGTCCTAATAAAAAGAGATTCTGGAAAGCAAGACCAAGAAGGAAGATTACCCAAGTAAGATTCTTCTCCTTTCTACAATACGTTGCCACAAAGAAGCAGTAGGTTTTTCTGCTGTTGAGAGAGTCAAGCAGAAAACAAACAAAACCCTGCTTCTGTGTTTTGGGAAATCAGAAAGCAGTAAGACCACAGTAGCATTCAGAGCACTGCATTCAAAAAAGAGGTCCGATTTGTATGAAAAAGCAATAATACATTCCCCCCCTCCCACTGCAGCTGCTGTTTTGGCGAGATGTATTTGTATTTTAGAAAGATGAACAAGACTAGTACATAGCATCATTTTTATGTGACAGACACTTGCTTAAGAACAAAAGAATAACTCAGTAACTTCAGTCCACAGATAGTAATTACTGTTGAATAAGTATATAGGTTTCTAATACTATCAGAACAGTTAGTTGATGTTTAAATAAACCTTGCAAATTATCAAGGTCTTCATACTACTTTATAAGTGCTAATACTGCTCAAGATGATCAATCCAATTTATATATGTACTCACGGATCCGATTATAAAATATTTAAGTCTCAAAAATTGAAGATAGTCTGCTAGAGAGGTATATATAAAAATGTGCATCTATATCTTTTTATGCCAATGTCTTTCACTAGGTGCCTACATATCTTTTCAAGTCTTGTTCTTGTTGCATTGTACAACTCCAGCAATGCAAAGCAGCCAGAAATCCAGGTTAATTAGCCTAATGTCCTGTCTAATCAGTCTCAACCAGGGTATGATTATCCATGTTTTATTAGTGTAACTCACATCTATTAATAAAGCTTCATGCCCAGAGGATCTCCAGCTAGCACAGCAGCTTGATCATAGTAGCATTCTCACTGCTTTGGGACTGAACATTGAACTCACTCTTGTCTGTTCACAAGCCTGATTTTTGGCTTCTTCAAAAGTCACCTCCCCACCACAAGATGAGGTCAGTGACCATGCAGTCCACCCGGGAAGAAAACACCAGCGAAGCTCAGAAATGCAGCTCAATTCTAAGCATAAAACCTTGCTACCATCAAACTGCAGCCCAGGATCCCTGCCTGAGCACTTCTCTCCTTGTGTGGAAGGTGCAAGCTTTGTAACTTCCATTAAAAGGTATTTATTGCACTCCTCCTCTCCATACACAAAGCACATTTGCTTCACCCATGCATGAATCGGACAGCAGCATTCAAGCTGTAGAACAAGACTCAAGTGTGTAGCCAGCCAGGCTAATAACCACACAGAATGGCTGGACTCATAACACAACTGGATTAGCGACCCATAACTCTTCTCATGAGATGTGCCAAATTGCTCCTGAACAACTATACTAACAGGAAATATGGCTGTATCTGCAGCTATTCCTAAGCAAACATCACTCTGCAGTCTCAGTTCTCACTCTGCATCTGAAATGGCTGCACCATTACAAGTTGGAAAAGCCTAACCACATGCTGGCAAATGAGACAATAATAAGGAAATCCCACACAAAATAAACAGAACAAAGAAATTGGTCTTTACATGAGATCAACTGTCGTAATACTTTATTGTAATACGCACAGTCCAAAAAAATAGATTTACCACAAATAACCATGATTTCTTTTCAATAGCCAGTTCTGAAGACTACACTCTACAACCTTGCATAAGCATTTCCCCCCCCCCCCATCTATTAGGCAGTATAAGCAAGTTAATACCATGCTCTGTTTCCGTACACTGGTTTGGCCCTATGCATTCTGGAATACCGTGATCTCGTATGCGAGGCATTCCTCCCCACCACTCAAGACTGTAAAGATGGCAGCAATGCTCTTCATCTACTATGGCTGTTACAGTTGATTCCCTTCACCTTCAGGAAAGAAGATTTTTCCTTTGTTTTAACAAGCTTAAGCTAAAGCCCTTATAGAGCAGCTGCTGCATTCACAAAGTCTGGAACTGAGCAGCTTTTTCACAACACTATGCAAATGTAAGGTAGTACAGAGAGCCCATGCTGTGATACAGCCCTTGGCACTACAGTAATGGAAAAGGTGGTACCTCTCCAGGTAGAGCAATCATAAGCTCCAAAAAAGTCAACTGAGGTTTGTCAGCCTACACAGTTATAATCAGACTACACCCATTGGCTTTACAGGTGGTGCTCACAGAGTTTAAGAATTGTTTCTCACATTTGTACAGGCCTTTGCCACCTCTGGAAGGAGATGACGACTTCTTGGGACTTGCACAGGCACAAACAAGAAGAAAATCAAGTCAGCATCTGAGCAAGCTAAATTGTAACTCTCATTCTGCAGTAACAGCAAGATAGGTACAAAATGTTAAAATACTTCCAGACATGCATCATATCAGGATGCACACAATGACTGTTTTTGACTACATAAGGTTTGCAGATTTGCGTCACAAGGCTACCAGCACTAGTAAGGGCTCATCTACATCCCAAAAGAAAGCAAACGGAATTTAAACATAAATTACACGGGTATAATTTGTTAAATATTAGTTATAACTTCCTGTAAAGTTTAAAATATTTGCAACAGCTCTTCTCAGTTCTCTGTGGATAAATAATGCCAGAGCTAGATATTTTCTGTTTGTTTGTTTTTTAATTTTATTTTTTAAAATGAACTACTGGATTCTTAATAGGTTGTTGACATTTCCTTCATAAGGATCCTCTTGATCTTTGATAAGAGGCAGAACAAGTAGTCTGTTTTCTCGCACACAATAACAGGCGATTCACTTGGATACATACAATTGTCATCTAAAATGCAGGGCGAGTCTAAAATTAGACTTCTGTGATATGACTCACAAGGAGAAGCTTTGTGACAGAAGTAAGATATTTTTAAGCAAATGAAGTCCGAAGTACAAAATAAAAAAAATGCACGGGGGGAATAATCGGTGGAATAGATGGCTAATAATTGTTAGGTGTGTGTGTGTGTTTGTTTTTTGGTATATATTTTGCCTATTTTCGAGTACATTCACTGAAGTATATTTTTCATGCTCTTGGATAATTAAGGCTGGTGAGGCTTCAGATTCTCATAGAAATGTAAGGACTGTAGGAAAACAGTAGATTCTTTCTACTTGAAAAAAATATTTTCTTTACATTACACAAGTCTTTATATCAGTGTAGAAATGTGAACACTTCCTTTACAAAACTATTTTATTGCTTTATTAATTAGTAACTAAGGGCAAGAGACATGTCCATCTGTAATTTTAAGTTTTTCTACCTTTAAAAAAATAACAAAACTAGCAGTCCAAAAAGAAATATTAATGATGATCACAATTTGTCATATTAGAATTTAATAATACATTAAGACACATAAAAAGCTATCGTAGACAGATGTGAGGAGATGAAGCTTAATTTTCAAGTCTGTAATATACTATAAGGAGGAAGTCATTATATGCTACAAACAGAACAACAACAAATATCATAATCTGCATGGGGAAAAAAAAAAGCTGATACCATAATAATTTGAACATATTCTACCTCCCAATACGCCCAACCCAACATCATTACTAAAATCAACCATCTGTCTAGCACGTTATTAAAATAGAGGCAGCACTCTCAAAAAAACAACCTCATCACTACTATTTTCCTCCTCAAAAATCTTTAACAAATCTTCAAAGCTGACACAGTTGTCTATATTTTTAGACATTTTGAAATATCAACCGTATCACTCTAGTAAAATGGCAGATGTTATTTTAAGATAAAATTTGATACTTCCTTATTTTATGCCAAAACCTATAGATATACCTTTTAATTCAAAACAGGCTTTCAACCTTAGATATTTATTACAACCAACTGTAAACATCTGAGGAGAAGACCTACATTTGGACTCCAGTTTGAGTGAAATAGAGATGCACTTATATAAGCCACAATTATGTGTTATTTATATTTTTTTTAAATACCTACTCTAAGACAACAAATTGTGCTTAAGAAACATTATTTCTGTAGAAAGAGATGAGAAGGATATTGCTCTTGCATCTTACTTTTTACATTTTGTCCGATAAATACTGCCCTCAGTGAATCATAGTAGAAGTACAGAATTCCAGTTGTTGAACTCTGGTCCTTCAGAATCAAACCAGAACTATGTAAAGCACTTTAATATTAGTCATTTTTTTCCAGCCTAAATATCTATTTTCTTCCAAGGAAAACTGAAATGTTATGCTTAGTTTTCTTAAATAGCAACTAAATGTTTGTCATTTACACCACCTCTGTGATCTCTAGTACTTTGTACTTAGCACAACCATCGTTCAAGTATAGAGGACCATAATTAGTCCATCCATCCTAAGAACAGTGCTACCATCATGAGAAGTGCTAGCAAGGATGCAAGGCTGAAAACAGATAGGAATATGTTAATTTGCACTATGGAATTCACTTTGAGAGAAAAAGTAGAAGAAAAGAACAAATGAGAAGGCAAGATCGATTTAAAAAGAATAGGAAATTTAATTCTCTAACCTGGAATCTGTAAGCAAAGCAGAAAGCTCTAAATTAAAATCCAGAACTGTTGCACTAAAAGAAATGCTCCATTGCACAGACTGCCCCAAGCCTGAACTCTGAGGAGAATACAGAATAAAAACATAATGCACTAACAAAAAAAAAAAAAAAGAAAGAAAAAAAAGAAAAAAAATCACATTATTCTTTTCACTGCACTATTCTCTATTACTCTGTATGACAAAACATTCCATAATGCAACATAATATTAACAATCAGGGCATACTTTAGTCATTTGTGCTACTACTTACTGTTATGCTATCCTTTCCCATATTTTTCTGCAGTATCTACAGTGCAACAAAACTAAACTGTGCCAGCAATATATCAGATCATTTCCGCATGTTTCCTCTAACTTCTGGGTCAGAAGAAAGCTGAAGTCGATTTTCCTAGGGTTATTTTCCATATGCACAAACCAAAATTAAGTACTTCTAGCAACGATGATTTCACCACCATTGCTAGAACTTCCTGATTTATCAGCAACTTTCCTGATCCACCATTAACTAATGCCTAACCAAAATCTTCCTGTCTACAACCTAACTCTTTCACATGTTGTTTAGTAAATGAAAACACCGTCTTTTCTCACCATTTTTTTTACCTCTTCATGATTTTCTGCCCAACTCTGAGGCAGTCAACTTCCCCGCATATATCTTACTGCTCAGGATTTTGTTACTTTGTTCTGAAAAAAAATATATATATATATATATCCACTAACTTTAAATCGCCCACAGCTAAAAAAAAAAAAAGAAAGAAAAAAAGTTATTGAAACCCTGCTTTAATTCCTGCTAAGCAAAATGTGGGTTGCAATGCTATTTGGATTCAAGTCATCATTTACTTTTCCTTGGACCTTCCATAACTCTGTTTTCTATTAACTTACTATCAATAGGTAACAAACTGCTCACTCAAGACGGAGAGTGCCCCCCTCCACAAATTACCTTAGCATCCTCTGTATTTCGAGTCTTCTTAGTTCTTCTAAGTTCTTGTAAAAGAACTTAGAAAACGTACCCTCATTAACTAAAATTTTAAAATCAATACCTCCTTTTGGGCATAGTGACTGAGGAGTTAAAATTCTCTCTTAACGATGCTTTTCTCTCTCCCGTGACTGCAAACTGAGCCAAAAAGAATAGCCCTATGTCCAACTTTTTATTAGGATGACAGAGATAATAAAGTTAGAGATAATAATTCTTACTCTTGGCTACCTCTCTCCCACACTGCACTAGAAGGGTAGATCTTATTAGTCTGCCCAGAGAGAGTGATACTGCAGCACAGTGGGCACCACAGTCGATGCTCAGCACAGCCTCCACACACACCCACAGCCTAGTGCTCTCCCCATCTTCATGGCCATCTGTCCTGAGTGAATTTCTGAGGCAGCGATATGCGACGTTATTCAAAAACTCCGTTACATTTACATTTTCTGCTGCACATGCCATTACCACCTCCAAGGGAAAGTGGCTGGAAAACAAAACAAAACCCACAGCTTTGTTGATCTCTGATGCTTTTTAGGAAAATCAACATGACTCCATCCACTTACAGTATCTACATTTTATAATTAAAACTTGGGGTTAAAAATCACAGTGAGTAGTAGGATTTTTCTGGTCTTTCCTGTACCCTCGCTCCACAAACACTTAGTGGACACACTACATGAACATGAGACAAGGGTGGAGGAGGGAGCCCAACATGCATCACTTCTCTCCTTCAACCTCAACAAGTTCCCAGAACTGCTATTTTGCAACACTCTCCAACTGTGTCTCACAAGGAAAATCATCGTGCCTTTGCTTAAGGCCAGGAAAAAAAAAAAAAAAAAAAAAAAAAAAAGCAGGTAATACAGAGCAGAGCTGTTATTTTACATTGACTAAGGATCCCCAAGCCAAATCAGTTCCTGGTATCCAAAGAATACCATCAATTTTACTGTCACCTTAAGCACTGTAAACATGCCAATATATCTCTGCATTCCTGTGTCCACAACTGCCTGTATTTCAGCTGATTATAACTTTGGAAGGTAGAATAACCTTAACTCATAAGGGGTAAGGTAGACGCAATGCAGATTGTCTGCTCATCCATAATGCAGAATTCAGCCTAAAAAAAGACTCGGGCTTCAAGTGCTATAAATCTTGGCCAAGGTGAAGTATTTCTTGAAGTAGTGCTATCCTAACAACAACCACCAAGCCAAACTGATTTCATCAAAAGATCCCAGCTACAGCTACGGCTGCAAAGTAACTAGCAGTGCCAGATTTGCTTTTTGTTTCATATGTTTTACTCTTCTAAATGGTGTTTACTTTTTTGGGGAAACATCAAGCAAAAAAAAAAAAAATACAAGTAAACAGAACAACAATTTTGACTGCAACAGCTTTATATGTTTAGAAGGTTAGGATATAAGGATATAATGATTCTCCATCTTTAATTTGCCACAGTTTTATCAGCTGTGGGTACATGAAAATTACGCACGCTAGTTTCATCTGATGTCTGGGAAGCTGATATAGATATCCTAGCATAACTGAAACACAACAAACAAAAGGAAAAAAAGAAAGAAAGAAAAGAAAAAAAAAAAGGAAGAAAAAGATTTGAAGTCTAAAAGATGCAAAAGGGGCCAGTATTGGTTCACTGGTTCTATGCGTGCAAGCTTCTGTTGAAGACAATAGAAAGTTGGTGTTTAAAGAAAGTACAAGCTCATGGCTTCACAATTAAACTTTAAAGCTGACAGAAATGAAACCTTTAGCAGTACTGACAAAAAAAATTCCTGATTGCAAGTTTTTAGCTACAACTTCTAGGATTAGAACTTTTAATAATTTAAAACAATAACTATTTAGCTCTGCTTTATTATAAGAGCTTAATACACATGTAACCCGCACTCAATGAATACTGCAAAGACGTCCTGTGATATGATTAGAATGTCATGTAGTTGAACACTATTAATTAACTCACTGGCTAATAAATTATTCAGTGCCTAACAGTATAATTGAGGTCCAGTTCTGTTTGGAGACATCAGCTATTACTATGCTAACAAATACTAGTTTATCAGTGGAGTAGATCTATCTATAGACAGGGAAGAGAATAGGTATAATTTCTATTCTCTTCTCTATGGGAAAACTGATGCACAGTCAAGCTCAATGGGAGAAATAGAACTAAAGTCTAATAATAGCACATTCCGTGTCCTATCCAAAGGATCCATGTTCGTAACAAAAACCTCTTTCTAAACACCATTATTAACATTATCCTAAATGAACCAAACAGTAAGAACTTTTTGAATATACTATAAACATATGCCAGTAAGTTTAGAAAAAAATTAAACTTCAGAACTACTTTTCTGTCTTTGTAGTATAGTAAAAGCTAGAAACCTTTATGAATGAATGACATTCGACAGAGTGAGTTGAGCCACCAGTCACCTACCTTGAAGTCGCTGCATGACATTGGCAATATCTCTAGATCTTGCCACTAGTCGGGATGAGGCCATGATCTCCTTGCAGCAAACACCCTTCCACAGATAATAGTTTCCCTCCAAGCCCCTGCTCTGGGTGCAATGAAGATCTTGGAGCACTTCCTTTCAGCATTCAGCCCTCCACTTTAGCACAGCATGCCCGGGGAGAGTCACAGCTGCCCTCAATCCAAGGAAAGCACTCACAAGGACGGTGAAAAAGCACTGGCCTCCTAAGCAAGGAGCCTCCTCAGCAGCCTGAAAAAGAAAGTACCAGGGCTTAGAGAAACCTTGCACCAGTTCTGTAGAGCTAAGAAATTTGAGTCTTAATAGCTATTTAAACACAAGGAGTGGTATGCTTTGCACATACTGTACACACAAGACAGAGACACAATTAATGCTGAAAGCTTACTTGGCAATCAGTGGGAAAGAAATTGCAAAAACAAATCATTAAAAACAACTGGCAATGTGCCAACCATCAATAGCTTCATGACAATATTTGTGTTTGCTGTTTTTAGAAATAACAATACTGTTACACATATAAATGTAAAAGTAATGTACTGTAATATTTATTAAGGAAAATAATACTATGTTTGAAGGAGAAAAAAATAAATCCTTGCTAAAATACCAAAGCTGTACAATTCTCATTCTATCTCATCATGCTAAAAACAGATAAATTATTGATCAGGATAATCCCTAATTCCACTGGACTATGTGCTTGAATCTGAAATTCGCATACTATAGTATTACATAAAGTTGTACTTATATTCACTTCTATAATGCGTATCAATGCCTTATTTTGGGTCAATTATCCCAAGATCTCTGAAATACAACTGCTACATGAGTTTAAAATTGCTGCCAAGTGTACTAAAACCTACATGATGATAAATCTGGTCAAAAAAAAAAACCCCAAGAAATTAGATTCTTTCGATAACATTATCAAATAGCATCTTATCTTCTGAGATATGTATGCACCGGGTTCCCCATTAAGAGATACTGAAGGTAAAGACACCAGTAATTGTACCGATATTCCATGCACTGTGTTCCTCCTCAAATCTGTGCAGTATGTTGTTGGCGAACAGCATGAGTATAAAGTGGGGTTATTGGCTATAACACCATATAATAGAACATACAATAATACATTGGGCAGTGCGTGCTTCCCTGCCGAGGTCTGTGAGAGGACAAAGTCCTCCAACACATGCTCGGCCAACATGCTCTGCTTTAGGCACATTAAACCATCTCAAGGAAACTGCGTCAACATGCAAGCACTGTCAGAGGAAATCACATTTAGACATTGCCCCTTCTGTCTCTTTTGAAACCCTCCCCGATCTAAGGAACTCCCCACTTTCCCTCTTATTGTTGTTTCTAGGTTTTGACCTCTCTCGGCCCTGTGCTTGAGAGGCGCAAGTGCTGCCCAAGTCAGCAAACCCGAGCTAACTTCCAACTAGCAAATGCAAGCCTTGAGGAAAGCTCTGTTGTGACGGCTCAAGGTTCAGAACGGGTCGTAAGAGCCCCACATGTAAGGGGACAGGTATCAATACCCACTCTAGTTCACTTTACCACTGGTTGTGCAAGTGTTGACACTTAAGTCGCGCAAAACACCTAGGACACTTATGCTCTGTTCTTTCCCATGTGTCCTCACACTGTTCTGGGGAGCTGCCAGAACCAGCCAGGCTTGTGCAGGGCAGTCACAGCATGCCCCTACTCCTGGCAAGACACCTGGGTGTCCCTAGGCACAGGTCAGCAGGCACCAGGGCTGCCATCCCCCCTTGGGAGCAGCAAACCACTTCCCAGGAGCTGGGGAAGATGCTGGGCCAACTTCAAGTGTCTGAAAAACTGTACTGACTGTAATGGAGATCTATGCTTCATCTACTCGCACAGCAGGCTGAGTCACTGCACGGTAATAAATGGAAGACTGGCAATTAATAATTTACGTAGCCGATATTAAATTATATGCTGCATAATAAGAATCTGTGGTTCCAAATACAGTTCCTCATTCAAAAGCTATTTTGCAATGAGTGCAAAAGTGGGAATAAGCTCATTTAAAAAAGAAGTGAAGTTAGAACTGAAGACGGGAAAGAAAGATCCTCCCTTGCAAACTGCACAATCACCGCCACAGGCAGAAAAGCACCACACAGGACACAGGGGACAGCAGCAAAGTGGATTAAATAGTTCTTCACGTGCCCTTGTCACCTGTCTTCAGCCAACAGTTAAAGCACAAAAGGACAAGGAAACCTACAGACGTCATTAGCTACTCAATGTAACACCCAGGGATTTTTTCCTGACTTCACAAAAAGTTGATGCCTGCAAAAATGGATTGTTTCTTTCCTATTGAAGGATCATGTCTTTCAGATTTGCAAACACTAACATTTCAGCCACAATATTTTGGCAACAGGAAGCCTTACACAGCACCAGGCATGCTGGCATCGTACAGGATTCAACTTTCCCAAAGGGGGAAGAGGGTCCTTGGCCATGAGTAAGCCTGGCTCATTTAAACTAGATTCACCGGGGGAGGAGGATATCATGGAGGATGTTGGCGATAAGGATGGGATGACAGGCCATTACCATCCCATCTGCACCAGCTTAACACCAGAGATAGCAAAGGATGTCCAGGGTCTGGAGAGGGCACACAGCTTAAGAGAGAGCTCCTGAAGGCCCACCTGGAAGAGTTACAGATGCTCCAGCTAGAAAGAGAGGCACATTGGGTGCCCAGCTAAAATGCCTCTATGTAAACACATGCAGCATGGGGAATAAATAAGGGGAATTGGAGATGCATGTGAGGTTGCAAGGCCATGATCTCATCGCAGTTACTGAGACATGGTGGCACAGCTCTCATGACTGGAAAGTGGCCATGGATGGCTTTAGGCTTTTTAGGAAGGACAGGCCAGGAAGGCAAGGTGGCGGAGTGGCTCTTTACGTGAGACAGCAAGTAGAATGTATGGAGCTCTGCCTAGCAGCGGACCAAGAGCAAGTCAAGAGCCTGTAGATGAGGATTAAGGGGCAGGCCAACAAGGATGACACAGTCTAGGTGTTTACTACAGGCCTCCTGACCAGGAAGAAGTGGATGAGGCTTCCTCAGGCAACTGCAAGAAGCCTCACAATCCCAGGCCCTGGTCTTTATGGGGGACTACAACCACACTGATGTTTGCTGGGATAATCACACAGGTAGGAGCAGACAGTGCAGGAGGTTCTTGCAGAACACTGCAGATAACTTCCTGATGGTGTAGATCAAGTTTTGGTGATCGATGAGACAACAGAGAGAGTGGCGCTGCTGAAGCTGGTACTAACAGAGATGACCTAGTTGGAAATGTGAAGGTTGGGGCCAGTATTGGTTGCAGTGAACACAAAATGCTGTAGTTCAAGATCCTGCAAAGAGGAAGCTGAGCAAGAAGTAGGATTGCAAATCTAGACATAAAGAGAGTTAACTTTGACCTCTTCAGGGAGCTCCTTGGAGGAATGCCCTGGGACAGGGTCCTGGAAGGAAAGAGGGTCCGAGAGAGTTAATAATATGAAATAATTGCTAATATTCAAACACCACTTCTTCCATCCTCAGGATTGGTGCATCCCTATGAGAAAGAAGTAAGGGGCGCAGAAGACCTGTACAGATGGAAAAGGAGATCTTGTGAAAGCATAAACAGAAAAAGAGAGCATACATAATATGGAGGAAGGGCCAAACCACATGGAGGAATATAGGAATGCTGTCAGAGAATGTGGGAATGTCAGAGGGATGTGTTGAGAAATGCCAAGGCCCTTTTGGAATGAGAGTTAGCAAGAGATTAGGGATAACAAGAAGGGCTTCTACAAATACACGGTCAGCAAGAGGAAGACTAGGGAAAATGTTGGTCCGCTGCTGAATGGGGTGGGTGCCTTGGTGAGAGAGGATACAGAGAAGGCAGAGTTACTAAATGCCTTCTTAGCTTCAGTCTTTACTGCTAAGCCTAGTCCTCATGAACTACAGAGCCTGGACACAAGAGAAAATCTGCAGAGAGGAAGACTTTCCCCTGGTTGAAGAGGGTTAGATGTTATTTAGGCAAGCTAGACACCCACAAACCTCTAACCCTGATGGGATGCCTCATACCTGAGGGGAGGATTTAAAGAGGACGGAGCTAAACTCTTTCAGTGGTGGCCAGTGACAGGACAAAGGGCAATGGGTACAAATTGAAATACAGGAAGTTTCATCTCCATATGAAGAAGAACATCTTTACTGTGAGGGTGACAGAGCCCTGGAACAGGCTGCCCAGAGAGGCTGTGGAGTCTCCTTCTCTGGAGATCTTCCAAACCCACCTGGATGCCGCCCTGTGTCATGTGTTCTAGGTGTCCCTGCTGGAGCAGCGGGGTTGGACTAGATGATCTCCAGAGGTTCCTTCCAACCTCAACCATTCTGTGATTCCATGATTCTCATAGGAGTTACAGAATAGCACTTGTAATACAAGTGGTAACTTTTTCATTTCAACACCAGACATATAAAGATATATTTTCAAAAGGATATGTTTTCAAAATGCACAGATTTTAAGACAAGCGTATGTCTTAAAACTCATGAATCTCAGCCTAAAATAAAACTGAAGGACTATGTGAGCTATTCCCTGCCTTAGGTTCAACAAGTAATTATTCCTCATTTTAACCAATAACTTTTTTGTCTGAATGTGCAGGGAATGAGTAAACAAGAATGAAAGTGAAAAGTATAGCTTGCAAATAAGATTTATTTTTTATTTTATTTACTACTTATTTGCATTTAATTGATAAAGTTGTGCTAATTCCATTTTCTTGTATCAATGCCCTGGTAGAGCAATTTTAAATAAAAAGAGAAAATTAACTGCTCTTCTCATATGAAAAGCACTACCTAGCAATCTACTATGGTTAGATGCAAATGCTGGAAGAGTAGGCTGTCTCCTCTACAGAAGAGATTAAAAAATATTATATCTATCATCTGTTAACTTTTCCAGGTCCCCATTTAATGCTCATTTTTTCACTATGCTTGGGATATATTTCCCTTTTACTGGTAAGCCTAAAACATCATTGGCAAAATAAGGTCATATTTTATTTTTTAGTTCTTAAGGTTTAGAAAGCATGATAAAGGAAAACAGACAGGCCTGTCACCCAGAGTGGTCCAAAAAAAAGGAAGGAAGGAAGGAAGGAAGGAAGGAAGGAAGGAAGGAAGGAAGGAAGGAAGGAAGGAAGGAAGGAAGGAAAGGGAAAAAGAGCGATGTCTGCTAGGAACAGACATACAAGATTTGGACCAACACCTGAAAGTACACATGACTGAAATACAAATTAAAAAAAAAAAAATGACTGTAGTCGAAGTCAGCACAAATGTCAGATTTCCACTACAACAGACTGCTACCACATACAGCAGCTTGGGGAAGATTCCTGATGATGTGAAAGCATAAATGATCTCCAGCAGAGCCCTTCCAGTGCTCCAGAAGAACAGCAAAGGAATAATAATGACTATACAAGATTACTTAGAGACTCAAGCTAAGAAAATGCTCAAACTACAGAGAAATGTGCCTGTTAAGAAGGATTTCAGATGACTGTTTCAGTACTCAAGAATAGTTTTAAACTTTTATAATACTGAAGTACAGCAATGGACACAGAAACTCCAGACAAAGAAGGGTGAAGAAAGAGAAACAACATAAAGATCTGATGAGAGTGAGAAATAGACAGGTGTCAGTCAGAGAAAGAACAGTGTCTAATCTGTTTAGGAATCTGGGATGATTAACAAGAGATATTTGCAAGGACAAAAACTGATAATGAATTCGAGAAACTACTTCAGCCAGAAGCCATCATTAAATGCTACACAGATACAAAAATATGATGGAGCAACTAAAATGACTGTAACACAAGAACCAAACAAACTCTGAGGAAGGAAAGAAATAAGGTCAACTGCTGAGCAGTATTAGCATTAATGATGAGGCAGACTTCCCTGTTTATTGCAGTAAGCCTAAAGATATACTTTGATCCACAGTTCAGTTTCTGAAACATAAGAGATCTTCAAAATGCTATGAGAAAAATAAATGCTTTTTAAAATCATGTGACTATACGACACAGCAGTAACTCTCATGTCAATCAGGAATAAGTGATTCTTATAATGGTAGGAACCAGAATTTTTTGGAGGTCATAGCTACAATTTCTGCATCAAATAATCACAGAACTACGTTGCATTTTAGATAGTATTGAAAAAAAAACTAATCACAAAAGTAGTTCTGATAAAGGAATTGTTGTAGTCCAAACTATTAAAAGAATAAACTGAAGGAGATGATCTAAAGAGATAATCCTAAAAAAGGAAGCAATTTACAGAGTAACAGAGATCATGTTTGTAAAAACAATTACTTCAAAAATAATATTTATAAAAAATAGGCAGAAATGAAGGATGAGAAGAACTTTGTCACAGCATGTGGTATATATAGGGATAAAAAGAGACTTGCTGAAAGTTCATCTGTGCTAGGCTAAGGAAGTAATGACAACTAGCAAGTAATTCTTAGGTAGATAATTAAAAGGCAGCTAGAAAATAAAATCAAGTTGAGATTAATGTGCATCGGTGAGTATTATATTGCTGTTTCCACTGAAGACAATTATGATGAATACAGTGACAAAGGCATAACAGAAACCGAAATAACAGTATCTGCTAAAAAAGCCAAGTTAAAAATGAAGAATTTTATATAATGGACCCTAGGATACTGAAAACTTGTAGCTGATGAATTCAGAATCTATTTTTGAGAATAAATCTATAACGATGTGAGTAATGTCAACTGGAGATATTAAAATTAGGACGTAGCAGGAAGAAGTGGGATAGAATGATCCAAACAGACCCTTACACTATTTTTAGAGAAACACGGGACACCTTGACTCTTCTTCCAAATACACTCCAACAGAAGAGTCACATCAGTCGTTGTTATGGAGGATTAAATTACAAATCTGTACTTGTCTGCTCAAGCACTGTGCAGTACAAGTCAGTGCATAGTGGAACTTTCCCAAGGCTAATGGGATTTGCATTGCATAAGATCATGGAAAAATATGATTTTGGCTCTGAAAGGTGTTTTTGATAGTGTGGTGCCCAAATCCCAGCACTGTCACTTCTGTGCTTCCTTTTCTCTACTGTACCAATTGCTTATGAACAGAAAAGGTGAAATGAGAGACAGAATATGACCTTTGAAAAACAACACATTGGAACAGGAATACTGAAACAAGATGTCCTAACGCCTATCCCATCACAAACTCTGAATGTACAGTAGTTACCTGGAGGTTATAACATACACTGAAATTTGTTTTCTTTCAGGGGAAAAAAAAGAGTTTGGATCCCTTCTGAAGCACCAGATATTTTTGGTTCCTGCAATAATGCTTCAGAATTGCTTGTCTCTGACCGTAAATTCTGCATTTTTGCAGAAAGTTGAGGGTGTGCAACTGGATTAAATAATGTGGAGGATTCAATATAATCTGGATATCTGGCAATTAATCATGTGGCATATGTGGCACACAAATTTTCTTGTCTTCATCTGTAACTCTATAAATTACAATTAAATGATCTGTAGAACACCAGTTAAGCACACACCTATCTCTGTGATGGTATTTGAAAGAGTGAGTGTTTTCACTTATTCTACAAATTAATGTCCTCCATTACAAATATTTTATATTCTACTTTCTACCATGTTTTCTTTGGCATGGGCAAAATTCAGTGGTATTAAAAACCTCTGACTCTTGTTCTCAAAGCTGTCATTCCCCTTGAACAAAAATTGCAAAGTGTTTTGGAAGAAAATTAAAAGGCAAACTTTTTTGAGGAAAAAAAATGAGAAAACTTGACAGAACATATATTGTTACATATATTGAAAGAAAGGTAGCTCACTGTCTTTCTCATAAAGAAAGTTAAACATAGTGTACACTATAGGTTAAGTAATCCTGCCATTGAAATGCTTCAGGAATATATTATTGTTTATATAGATACTAGGAAACTGGGATCAATAGCTCATTACATTTTACAGACACAGGATATAATCTTTGTCTTAAAGAGCTTACTAGCTGCGCAGACAAAGATGGGCCAAGATTAAGATCAGAGGTCACAATACACAAGCAAACAGGACAGAGTGAGGCTAGCATATAATGTGTAAGCTGTTCAATGATAGGGGAGCAATTCTGATTTTCTCATTGCAATACAGACACAGCAGCTAGGATTTCTGTGACAAGGTAAGACTAATAGCACAAGACTTTTGCAGTCTGTAGGAGCAAAAAGAATAAATACTTCTAAATAAATAAATAAATAAAATAATAAATATTTAAGTAAATATTTAAAGAAAGAAAGAAAAAATAAATAAAAAGAGAGTAAACCAAAATAGGAAACATTGAAGCATCTCAGGAAATGTTGCATCAAAGTGGGCCTAAGATAAACAAAAGAACATTTATTACTTGTTATTTCTTCAGATTTCGCAAACAAGAAAGCTTAACTTAAGCTGAATTTGTGAGCAATAGGTCCCTGTGAGAATGGAATAGTAGAAAGGATTAGTGAAAATCATTAGTTTTCCTGTAAAATCTGTGTCTTTGAGAAAGGTTCAGTTGCTTCAGAAGTACACAACTGCTGTTATTTTTATGACTTCTAGAGAGACAAAGCTGTAAAGTTTTGTCACTAGCCACAGTAGCAAAGCACAGAAAAAACCTCCACACGTGATGCATGTATTTTTCTATTAACTGTCACTATCTGAGAGAAAAAAGTCAGCCACAAATGACTTCCTTTAACAAAACGTAACTGAGATGGATTCATGTGGCGTCTTTGAACTGTGAATGCAGCAAACACGTATCTGGCAGCCTGATCTGCAGAAGTCCTCTAGAATTGCGACACTCCCTTTGAGCTCTCCTTGGAGGTCCTCCAGGAACTCACATTTTCTTTTGTGCCTCCCGCAGCAAGATCCTCACTGGATCCTCCTGCGCTCTGCCAGAATGTATTTAAATACTACGAGGGAGACGCTGCTCCTCCCCTGTGCACTTCTGCCCTCCCTGACTCCAGTATTCAAAGCACTACTTTCTTTGAGCAGGGTACACGGTGCAGGATAGGTGAGCAGGGTACACAGGTTGGGTAACACTGCACAGATCTAGTGATGCTCACAAGAAGCTGATACTAACAACCTAAAGCACAAAACAGTCCTTTTGAGGATGTTCACATTTTAATGAACTTAAAGCAGTGCTGCATGAAGGTGCATATCTTGACAAGATTCCTAGGGATTCTATCTTAAGTGCAGCAACCCAAACCAGTACCAACATTTACTTAAATTGCAATTACTTTTTTTTTTTTTTTTAAAGCCGTATATGACTTTGGGCTCATCTGTACTTCATACCTATTTTATGTTCAACAATACAGAACTGTCACTGACATACATAATATCTGAAGGTAATATTAAATAATATTTTTAATTTTTAATATTTTTAATAATATAATATTTTTTAAAATGTCTAAGAACATAAAGGAAGCTGAGGGAAGTGAAAAGATTCCTACTTCTAACTTCACATCTAACAGAGTTTACAAAGAGTACATATGACAGGATCACTACTACAGGCAGCACCAGCACCATGCTCGTTCTGGATAGCTCCTTTATTTCGGCGTCCATGCAGTCCATGCATTACGGAATGTTTCAAACATCCCATGAGACACAGACTGCTACCAGAAAAGAGGGAGCAGCTCTGCAAACTGCTAACGCTGCACCTCACAAACCGCTTTGCCACGTGATTCAGCACATGAAGCCTAGTACAACACGCGGGAAAACACTTCCAAATCCCGATTAACATAACACAGCACCTTGATATTCTCTAGCCAGTGGCAATATCTCAGTGTAGTCCCATCAGCATTTCACTGATCAAGCTTGAGCTCCCCTTGAATGTTAAAGCCCATACGGCAGAATTGTGAAAATAACGAGGGGAGATCGCAGCAAGCAGACGGTATTACCGCATCGCTAGCACTGCAGCCGGGAAGTGCGTGCCCGCTAAGTCTTTCAGCAGGCTCAGCGCATGAAATGGGCTGGCAGGTGGCCAGGAGCAACACATACGGTTTCCCTACAGCCGACACCGACACAAACCTCCTCGCAGCGATGAGTGCCGGAGTTTCCCTCCGCATCAGCTAGACCATTTACATAAGTAACTGCGCATCGCTTTGAGAGCTACGGCATATTAATAGCAGATATGGCAGAGTTCTTGCAAGCACTTTCTCCCTGGCAGGAATACGCCTGAAAACATGGTTGTCAAAATCCTAGGCGCAACCTTGAGCTTGCATTTCCGCAGCCCCTGCACTTGGGGAATTACCACCCGCGCCGGGGAGCCGGGGTGCTGCCTCGGTGCATCTCTGTGGCCATGCAGGTCCCTTTCTGCATCATCACTGCCTTCAACGCCGCCAGAGCTGCCTCCCCGCGGGAGCCACATCTGCCCCCGCCGCCCGCGGCAGCCCGCGGCCCGGCGCC
>JAWLRI010000390.1:2540331-2561859 GCA_034781795.1 Crypturellus tataupa
GGGGCTCGGTGCCCGCGCCGGCCGCGGAGGGGGCGCCCAGCGCCCTCCCCGCCTCCGGCCCCAGTGGTGCTGGCGCCAGCGTTGCGGACAGGCGCGATACGGACGTGGTCACCTGTGGCAGCCATCCACCCCGCGCGCTGCACCGTCGGCACGGGAGGGTTCACACACCTGCAGCCGCGATAACGCGTGCGAAAACCGGCCATCCCGGGAGCGGCAGGGAGTGTTCTTGTGAAGCGCTAGTGCTAGAACGTGCATTTAGGTCAGCTCCAGCCATCCACAAAAATTCCCGCTTCCTGACAATGGGTGTTGTCCGGCATATTGGCCCTGAAATTTTCCTCATTTTCCCTTTTTTTTTTTTTTTTTTTTTTTAATGGAGGGAAAGGAGAGAGGAAGGGAACCACAAAGCCTTTCTCATCTGATGCTTTCTTATCTCTGCTGATGGTCCTGCCTCTTTGCTGTACCCGAGGCTGGTTGCACATGAAGGACGCCAGAGGAAGTAGATGCTGACATGATTTTGAGTTTCCTCTTTCCACACAGATCTTTTTGATGAAGAAATTCCTCATTTTACTGTCTCAGAAAATATTTTATTTTAGCTTCTTAAGCTGATCTTGTCAATGTTAATGTGAAAGAAAGCATCTTTTTCACCACAAAAGTTTAGACTTTGTATAATAATAGCATTTGAAGCAATTCAACAAATAAAAGCACTTGTTAGTATAAGCTTCTTTCACTCTAAATTGTAGCACTATACATTTAAAAATGTAAGCTAAAATGACTGAGGTTTGTTCTTCATTCAAGTCATACCAGGAAACCCACAGGAAATTTACTGATTTCTGTGTAGTTATTCTGGGTTTAACATGCAGAAAATAAAAAATGTCATTTTATTAAATCTCTTCCTTATCATGTATTATATGAGAATATAATATCACACTTTCTTCTTCTGATTTTTTCCTATATAAAATCTCAACTCCAGCTGTGTAGAAACCTGGAGAGAACCCTGTAAGAAAAATGTATTCCCAACTATAGTGGTAGTCTTTGAAGGCTTTACTACACTTACTTATCTAGACTTTTTTTCTTTTTCAGAAAAAAAAAATCTTCTCATCCTAGTGAACCATCACTACAATTTGTCTTTTTTGTTATCTTTTGTTATCTTCATTTTAATTGTTAAAAATCACAAAACACAAAGTACTTCTGGTATACACTTCTGGAAGGAAATTAGATTACATTTGCTAATATATACTTGCAATTCAGATAAGAGTTACCTAACTTTACATTCATACTCTGTCATCATTCATTTCTGAAAAGTAAAAGAAACATATTCAGATATTTTTATTTACTTTAAATTAACACCATCCTTAATCTAAACATATACTTGTTTCCACCATGCTGTTAAAAACGTTTAAAGTTAAATGGCTATTCTAAATAAGGATTCTTTTGCTAGATGTAAGCATTGGTTAGAATATTACCTTCACTGTAGAGAAAAGACAAAAAAAAAAAAAAAAGAATGCCCCAGAGGCATCTACTATTTCCAAAACAAATTATTTTGGGCGCACCATACTTTGAAGAGCGCACAGGTAAAAAGGCCTCTGCTAAGGACAGATCTCTGCCAAAAAACTGATGGACAAACCCAGCCATATGCTGCAAGATAGTACCTATGCCCTGATAAACTGAGCTCCCCAGTACCCTGGGAAGTCTTAAAAACTGCAAGGAAATGCAGCCTGGGCCATGATAAATGAACTTGATGTGCATGGATTTTTTTCTGTTTTGTGTGGTGAAAGTGTTACTGAACACTACAGCATTTTCTGAGGTGTACAATCTTTGTAGTGGAAGAATTCGTAAGAACAAAAATACAACCTTTAAAGGCTGTAAAGGAGATAAAATACCGCCTTTAAAGGAGGTAAAATAATGTTTCTTGTTTGTTTCACTGTTTTCCCAGTCTGTGCTTGGTCCAGTTTTGGTCACTAGACTTCAGGAAAAAAGGAAAATCACATAGAGAGCATCCAGAGAGGAATGACGCAGAGACTGAAGCTCTAAAAGGCATGACCCAAAGGAAAAGTCTGGTTAATCTAGAGAATAGAAGGTCTTCAAAAGCATAAAGGAGGCAGGGAGTCATCCCTTCTCCGGGTCTGCAGTGCTTAAGACAAGAATTAAGGTCCCTGAGCACGGGATTTAGATATCAGAAGAGAAAATGTTAGTAGAAAGTAAAGCTTTGGGCCACGTAACTGAAGAAAGAAGTGAAACCTTTGGTTAAAATCCAGAGATTTTAAAGTAGAGATTAGGTAATCATCCTCTTGGAAGGGATTTTGAGTTTTTGTATAACTTTTGGGGGATTAAGGTGTGTCTTTAGGTCTCTTGATCTCTTCCAAGTCTTCTTGCTGTGACTCGTGAATGTTATGCCTGGTTTAAGCAATAGAACCTACCCCTCTTTCTGCAGGTTTTGCAGCAAGCAGTAGTCGCCACTTCCTTCCTGTCCTAAACTGCCAAATGGTATCAATGTGCAACATCAAAAAAAATTGCCACACACCTCCTGAGAGATGTGTGCATGGCCATGCATTCCTCTTATGCACTGCGTAAAGAACTTTGAATTTTTTTCTGCATAAAGATTTTATATAGTATATATTTTGTATTTGACTATAACAGAGCTTGGATGAACAAGCTTTAATAACAAAGGGTTTAAATGAGAATTAAACTAGAAGCCAGAAAATGCCTCTCCTCTGATTTGAGTTACACTGAATTACATGAAGTGTAACAAAAGAAACTTTACTTGTGTTGTGCTGTGTGTGTGAAATCAAAATGATGGGGAGATTACATAAAAGGAAACTGGGAGTAGACATACAGAAAAAAAATCATGTGCTAACACTACTATATGATATTAGGGTACACGATATGTTCTTGTAAGTGAACTCATCAGACCTGTAGCAGCTGAGAGATTCCTAATTAGGATATAAAACTCTGTGAACGTACCGAATGAGCTCAGTCTAGCATATGGCAAGAGTTGAGCTAAAACAAGTGGCATTTGCTTCTGTCACTTCACTATTGTCACAAAATTCATAACTGTTGGAAATTTACTGTTGCGTCATTTCTTCTTATTTATCCTTCATACTTCCACCAAATTGGAAAATATTTTTAAAAACTCAAAATACTAAACACAAATGAAAATCAGGCACCCCAGTATACTTTAAAACAAAATGAAACATTATTACTTAAAGGTCATAAGCAAGGAGAAGTACCTAAAAATATATAAAAAGCAATATACCTTCTGTCGGGAGCTGCCAAATACAGTGCCCCCTAGAGGGGAGGCTGCCATAGCTCCACATTCCCAACTCCAGCCAGGAGCAAGGCTGAACATTTGTGAACGCGACGTCCTGGTAGATACACACGCTCACATTACATGTGCCTGTGAACACGGCTGGCCACGCAGATAACACAGAAAACTCGGCAGTCCCACAGAAGCAACCACCACAAATGACCGGATCTTTTTCCCTTCTCTGGATGATCAGGATGAAAGCCTGTTAGCGGAAAATGCATACGTACGTATGTGTGTGTGGCTGCACAGATATAAAATGTGAACTCCTCCAGTAGCTAGCCCAAATCCAACAGTAATACTTGATGTTCCCAGTAGGTGCTGCCTGGAGCCGCTGCTGCTCCCCAGTCTCCCCGGTCGCTGGCACTGGGCCTGTGAGCCCCCGTGGCCTGCAGTTCCATGCTGATTGCTGCTCTTCAGACCTGCTTGCACATACCTGCGCATGCACAGACACACACACTGTGGATCCACCAGAAAGTGGTCTTTGACACCCACTTTAGCTGCTAGCTGGGCCTTTGCTCCTCTGCTCTTGCAGTTGCCATACAGACACACAAACCCCCAAAAGGGTCTCTCCAGTAGACGCAGGCCTTGCTAGTAGCTGATTACCAGATCTCCTTGTCTCCCTAGTAGCAGGCCTGATCTCCCAGGATCCAGCTCAGACCTCTGGATGCCTTGCTGCCCAGCTCCCAGACCTCATATCCTACTTGCTCCTCAGTCTGGACTGATACTAGTGATTTACACACAGACATTCATCCCCACTCACAATATGCAAACTACCTGGTCGCACCAAATGTTGGTACCACAAATATACAGGTTCCTCTGTACTACTGGTCCAACTGCAGCCGTTCCATGTAGACCTCCATATACACCTCCACAGACAAGAGGGTCAAAAATGGAGTTTAGTAACAGAACAAAATGAGCATAGAACATGGCTAGAAAAGGGCAATGACTAACCCTGTCATGCATGCCTCTTTTGTCCCCCATTCGTCTATTTTCACACACTTGTTCCTCCTCAAACCACCGTGATCCCTTCCTTCCCTTACCTGTAGTCATTCCCATAGATACCTCATAGTAAATATTGCACAAACCCCAAGGTGCCCATCCCCTGCATTGCGTGGGCCCCATGCCTGTGTAGGCAACAATCTCCCTCAGTTATGTGATATGGGACGAGCCTCTACCACCATCTTGTATGGGAGATTTTGCCCTCAGGCCATGGGGCTGATCCCCTCCTGTGATGCTCTGGGAACAGCAAGGGCAGGTTCTTGGCCCTGATTGCATTACTGGGGTTCCTCCTCATGTCATTGTTACTCTGGGCTCCTTTGTGTGAGAGAGATGAATCACATGTCATAACTCAATAATGCTTCCATTAAAAAAAGAAAAAACATTGTTTAAAAGCATTAAAGTCAAGCATACCAGAATAGCTCTGGCTTAACTTGGTCTCTGGACCAGTAAGAAAAACAAACCTAGTCAGACAGTGCCACCATATGGACTATATCAAAAAGTTCTTTTTTTCTAGAGCTAGACTAAAAACATGCTTGCATTCTCACAAGGACAAGCTATCCTTGTAAATGTCTGCCTTTGAACGGCTCTGGGAAAAAACTTAAAAATCTTGGTGAATTAGCTTCATTTTATGTAATTCTAGGCAAAACTAATTCTTCTAGTATCATCTGAACAATCAGTGAGTGTGTCTTCTTGTTTGGAACTGCATGTGTAAGCAGAAACATAGCTTAAAATATAAGTTTAAAATATAAGGAAATTTAAGTAATTATTTCCTTGAAGTACAATACTAAGGTTATATACGAATTACTCCATGTAAAAGATAACAAACAAGGCTTTTCCCACACAGTATGTCAACAGTCAGAATAAAATGATGATTTGGAGACTAAAAAAAAATAAAAGACCAACTTGACAGGAAGAGAGAGTTGACAGGAAGTAACACTAGAGATATCTGAAGATGTCCCATAAGGTCTAATAGGAGATCTGAAAGGAAGAGAGACTGGGGTGTTCAATAAGGGGTAGGAAACTTGGCATGATATCGAGCAACTGACAGGAACAAATCCAATACTGCCAAGGCAGGAGAAGGAAGATGAAACCAATGAATACTCTTTATTATTATTTTAAGAAGCTTTGATCTTTGAACCCTTTTGTTTTGCTTCAGTTGTTCCTCATCCTTAAATGGCAGAATCAAGGAGACCAATGCTAACTTTTCATGTCGCCAAAGTTTATTCTCATAGTTCAGGGAAAAACTTGAAAACATGTTACAGAAGTAAACATAGAGGAGGAAGGAACAAGTAATTTCCCCAAATTTATCCATTCAAATGATTTTTTGAAAGGTTGTCATAAGTTTTCTTTAATATTGAAGGCTGTCAACATTGTTCTCATCCACCCTCTCTCATTTCTTTTTTCCCATCTTCTACAAATTTGCGTATTACCCCATGGTTTCTATTCTCCTTTCTTTCCCTAATTCCCTTCCTTTTTATTATCATTTCCCTCTCATGCTTACTACCGATTACATCCCACAATATCATATTCTTGGCATGCTCCTTTCACAGTGCTTTTCTTTCATCCTTTTTTGGAGCTAGGTGCCACATGCTCAGCCTTGTTGAAGAAGCAGAACAACCCATACTGGCAGGGCTTTACAAGAATGTTGTCCTTGATCTAAATAGCAAGACAGCTGATACAGAAGCAACAGAGAGACTGGGGAAGAGGAAATACTTTAACCAGAGACACAGGTAGATTATACATTTTGACTTATTTATTCTCTCTGCTTTTCTATCTTTCTATTTCTAAAAGTAAAGAGGAAATTGCTATTGCAACCTTCCCTCTCACTCAGAGCAAATGGATATATGGGAGGTGGACAATGGAGAAAAAAGTCTCTAGCTAATCCAGGTACACTTAGAAAAGGATTCAGTTGAGACTTGCTTCAATATTTTGGTATTTTCAAAACCCAGTGGAGAAGAAAGGATGCAGGTGTTCTCTAACCTGCAACCCTTTCATGTCATCGCATATCCCTTCTATTACTTATTCTTTCAATCTTTATAACATTTGCAATGGGTCACCCACTGGAAGGGTATCCTTCATGAATGCTCCACTTCCTGTCACTTTAAAGATATGAATTTCCCATACAATAAAACTATGAGTCTAGCCTGAAGCTTACATCTCTGATCATACAACACCCACCTGGAGGAATGCCTGATCCCATGATGTTTCATGACCTCTAACCAACACATTTATTTAGGATTTTTTCCTTAGCTATCATCTTTTGACTATCAATATCTTGTTCCTTGTCACTATCATTATGCTTGAAGTCCCAGAATAATCTGCATTTTCTAACTTTTATATTGATCTTAATAGAAAATATATATTAAAAACTTAGAAAAACAATTTTAGTATTGCAAATAAGTTCAATATTTTAAATGACAAAGCACATAACCTGAGCTACTGTATGCTATGTGTGAATGGAAGGTACTGTCCAGAGCTCTTTCTGCCCTCATTTTTAGTATATCTTAAATTCATCAGAATAAGAATAGCATCTTGGTATTCATGAAAGGGCAGAAGTCTGTCATCTCTGTGTAGTGAACCTTATTGAATATTATTCTCCACCTTTTGATGGTGACAGCATGAGAAAGTCCTCCAAGAATCTTCGGTAATCTTCTTGGAGAAACCTGTGCTTTTCATCATGTTTTTGATTCAGGACCAAAATCCTCTATGTTGGTTTGTCAAATAGCAGATAATGAATAAGAAACTTGATGTTTTCGTTGAACAACTGCAACTTATATAGACTATTTTAGTTCATCCCTAAAATTCCTGAATATTATTTTCTTTCCTGGATGGATCTTATGTTTAGCTGTGATTTGGGGAATATTACATAGTCTCAAAGCTACAGCTGTTTTGCATTGTGATATTTATTTCAGGAAAATACTGTGCTATGATACCAACATTAGAGAATGTAGTTAAAATTCATCATTATTCATAATTATTCAGTAGATAGGTCCTTCCACCAGGATAAAAAGACTCTGGAGGAAGCTTTTGGAAAAGTACTTCTCTTCTAAAAATCCTAGCTGGGTCTCTCAGATTACAGAAATGAATTCCAGAGAGCGCACAGATTATTCATATCCCTATAGTATTTTCATTTCAATCACCATTAGCATCTCTTATAAAACTAATGCCCCAGGTTATGTGGAGCCCTATACATATTGACTTCCATAGTGTTGTCTGCAGGTGCCTGCCAGAGTCAATTTATGGACTTGAAGCTCAAAGCTCCTGAACAATTATCTCTTGAGATTACTCAAACTTGTTTATGAGTTCTCCTGAGACAGACATTTTTGCCATTTACTCAGTTTCATCAGTCCGAAGGGAGCTAAGAATGAATGTAAAACTACCAGATCAGAACAGTCCCATCCTGTGTTCACCTTGTGCTGGTCTGAATGGTGATGTACTGATGGTACAAGCCATCAGATTGATTAACACACCCAAGTCTGAAGTGGAACACTTCAGAAATAAGAGTGTAACTCAGTGTAGATTTAGCTGGAGCATCAATAGTCTGCATGGCGTACTGCTGCGGGGAAATATGTCCTTGGCGCAGAAGAGAACTAGCAGCACACAGTCAGTAATGGCTTATATCAGTTGGGATACATCTGTCCTGAATTCCTGGCCCTTGGCTCAAGTTGTTATAAGATACTATGGCACTCTGTACTTCTGCAGGTGATTATTCAAGGTTTTATATACTTTAGAACATTCTGATAACTGTACATCTTAATTTTCCTTGGACAAATCAAAAATCTGCCTTAACAGAGATATACAAGCCCAAGTGTCTCATGATTTACATTGCAGGTTTGCTTGATGTATAAGAATGGTTTGGTTTTCCCTGACTATGGTGTGATTGAAAACCTGTCAGTCAGAGGAAGAGAAAATTAAACATTCTTGATTTCTGGAAGACAATTTCCTTTAATTGTTCCTCCTACCTTCATTTTTAACCTTCCCTATAGGATTTCCTCTTGTTCTGAATTTTAGAAAAAGCTTTCTTTTTCTAATAAATCTTTTATAGTATTAGTAAACTTTGAAGCTGGTCTTAATGATCAAATATTTATCACAGCTTTGCCTTACATTACTTACTTAACTGTGGTGTGACTCAGAAAGCAGATTTTTACTGTCATAAGCCATTTGCCCAATAAAATGAAAGAAGAATTTTCAGTTTGTTCATCTATCAAAGAAATGCATTCATGAAAATTAAGCAGTAATCCCATCTGATTTATGTATAAAAGTGAAAAACCTAACTAAATCGAACAAAATGGCATCTGTCATGGTATACCATTCCACAGTCTATTTTTTCTTGACAAGTCAGATCTGTTGTATAGCATTAGACTGACAAAATCTTCTATAAAGTATTTGATTTTATTTTTATTAGAATTGCATTGGAATCTATATTGGTATTATCTTGGAAACTGTCCTTTTAAAAACATGGACATCCTGCTAAAAATTTAATTCTGATCATCCTTTCCATCTCATTTTGAAAGAGATTTCAGATATGTCGGAGTATAAGTACTTTCTAAATGCTTATCTGTCCATGCTGCACAAAATTAGATATTTCAACATATGTGGGGATATTTTCACTAACAACAGCATATTTTGATTACAGCTGTGATATTCACACATATTGAAATGGCAGTAGGGAAAAGTTTCTGCCAAAATAAATATAAAAGGGGTCTCAGAAGGGTACTTTGAATCCAGTATGCCATATATCTAGCTAGATGTTCCTAACTGTGATAAGATGAAGACTGTTTTAATGATAAGACATATTTTATGTCTCAGTGAAATAAAAATTACAGATAACTGTCTCTGTCCACCCCACAGAATATCCATCCAAATCCACTGATTCACACATGCTAGCAGTAGCACTTATGAATAATTTTACTTGTCCTGAGCAATGCCACACTGCAAGTCAAGACCATCAAATTCTATGAGGCAACTCAGAGCAAATACAGTTCTGCTCCTAAATACTTCATGCACTTTAAAGGTAAATCAGACACCTACTGCTCATACCAGCAGACTGATGTTTATGAAATGCAAGTGCCTTTCAGCATGAACAAATATAGATAAATTTGTGAATACTATTTGTCAATTTAACTTAAAATTTCAGTCCTCCTTAGGGAATGGGAAAAATTAACGTAGTTTCATTCCATCTTTTAAACAGCAGGTCTGAGCAAATACAATAGCACTGGAAAATTTTCTATGCCATGCTCATAGCTGGATGCAAAATTTACAGTTCCACTGTGGAGTTCTATCACATACTATGAAAATGTTAAAATGGTAAGATTTTACTGTTGGGATGAGCCAGCTGAGCTGTGCTTGGATGATCCTTTCTTTCTGTCCCCTTCTACTCAGTCCCTTTTTAATGGGAATTAGAAAAAAAAAGAAAAAAGAAAAAAAAGGAGTTCTCTCAGAAGAAAGCTGGTAATCCAAACTAAGGTTTAGACTCTACAAAATGCCATACTACAGCTTTTCAAGTCTCAGGAGGTTCAGAGTGCACCTTTGTGAACCTTTCTTTTTGTGTTATGTACTTAGAATTCTGTATCTCCTAAAAATGTTGAGTATCTGAAATTCTAATGCAATTGCTGTCAGGATTCTCCTTCTGCAAAACCCGAAAATCTGAAAATTCTGAAAAATCTGGAAAAATTCAGTAGAAGCAAAAAAAAAGATTGTCTTGGTGTGATGACTTAGATGACTTACTGCAGACGAATTTCTTTGCATTCATAGCAGATACCTCATATTCAAAGGTATATTCTGATCGAGTCATCAGCTGGAAATGGGCTATTTAACCCTTTTAGCGGAGATTAAGTTCTGCAGCAGGTAAACAGTAGAAATTTGGCTGTTTGGGCTTGATGTAGATTCAAGTGAATTAGTAAAGACTACTCTTTGACAAAAGTTTCTCTGTCATTTTTGTTCACATTATTAGTGGCTTTTAAAATGGATAGCTTGATGGGAGACAGGAACATTTTTCATCACTGCTCAAAGAAAAAAAAACCCTGAGTTTTTCTTCATGCATCCGGAGAGCTATAAAACTAACCAAGGACAAATATGAGGCTGCTGAAATATGAAACAATTAAAGGAAATCCCAGCCTAAATCATAATCTCCAGATGGAAAGTGTTGGAAAAAAAGTTTCACTGCATGCTCATTTTACTCATTCTTTTTCATTTTCTATTTTCAGTAAGATGTGTTTAGTTTTGAACAAAAAGATTTTTGTGTGTTCACTCATTAGAATCCAGCATATATATCTCTGATTTCTTGAGGAGTGCAAGTAGCAGTAAACAATAGAAAAATGATATTATTTTTCAGCAAATTAATTTAAAACTCTGATACAGTGTCTATCGTGCTGTTAAGTTCCTTCTGTCAGGCACTGTTTGAAAATAAAAGCAAAAAGAATTTGCATTCAATTTTAAGGATTTGCTGAAAACATTTGAACATCATCTGTGTAAGTTTTGGACCAAAAAATGGTTTCAACTAAATTAATCTCTTCACACCCAGTAAACAGTAAGCTTTCCACCTCAAGTGTTTTGTTAAGCAAAGAATCAAAATATCTTGTCAATCAGAACTTTAATGGAGAGAAAAGAAAAAAGAAAGGATTCATAAATATTTCACAGAAAGCATTTTCTGTCCCCAGAGCAGACTGGCAATAGTGCTGACTAGGTCCTCCCCTCACAGCTGCTCAGGGCTGAGGACACAGTAGCCACCACCACACTTCTGCATTGCTGGCAGGGTAGCATTCTGCAGGATTTACACAGAGCCTTGCTGCAGAGAGAAGATCCCTCAAGGATTCAAAAATCTCTCAGGATGTCTTTGCTCTTCATTTCCTTATGCAAGGTCTACAAGACCTGCATGTGCTTAGGGTGACTCTTCACCTGATGAACTTGCCTTGTGTACGTATGGTTTGGTTACCTGCGAGTTTTTTAATTCATGATGATACCCACTACTTTGTGTTCCCTAAGAGTTCTTTCTTTAGGCTTTAACAGTTGTAAATTCAAAACACCTTTTATCGTTTAACTGATAGTTTCATAAAGTTTAAGGATGCAAGAATGTTTAAGGATTCAGTTCTTTTAAGGGGTAAAAGGCTCTGTTCATGTCATTGGAACTGTACTCAGTTACAGCAGAAATGTATTTGAAAGCTTGAGTTATATAGTATTTCACTTGCTGCAAATTGCTGATAAGTTGCAGATAACTCTTTCAGTGGTCTGATGTTCTGCTGCTAACAGTTCCCATGTCAGATGTTTATGATGAAAAAGACAGAAATCTTGGAATCTTTAAATTACTTCTCCAGAGAGAAAGTGTCCTTCTTCTCACAGGACATGAAGAATGGTATTATTTCATACACATTTTGATACTGTGGATGATATAATTATCCGTATGGGTGTGCATGTCTAGGCCATTTTCAACCTGATTAATTGAGCATGTTTAATTCTATTTAATAGATCTGATCTACGGATCATCTCAGTAGATGCATTCATTAAACCGACAGTACTTAAATTTCTCATTTTATAGTTTGCAATAATTCCATTTTATTTAATCTCCATGTGCTAACTACGAACACATGGATCTTGGTGTGCTAACACCACGAAACTGACTCCCATCACAGAATTCTTTAATATGTATAGTCTTATCATATGCTTTTGTTTTATGCATTCTCACTAAATTACATAATCCTAACATTTCTTATCAGGTTGTATTTTGTTCACAAAGCTCTGGCAATCAGGTCTTTTTCATGCAGTGTGTAAATTCACTACATTCAGTGCGTAAATCAGTATTTGGATATGTTATTTTAAGCATCAGCTTTAAAAGTCATCAGTTTTCTATTATCAGTGTGCCTTTCTTCAGCCTGTTTTAAATCTATTTAAAGCAAATATTTAGAGTCAACATTAAAATGGTGCCAGATCCAAATCTCAAGATTTCACGGTAAAACTTGTATGTAGCCGATTCTGTTTCTTAATAATGGTCAAAACGTAGCCTCACAGAACTTTTCAGAGAAAACAGGCTTCACATTCACAGCAGAATTCTGCAGTTTATGAATATCTGTTACTGGCAATATGATTAAGGTAAATATTTAAAATCAGCTCTTACAGATTTTTCTCATAAAAATCATATATATTATTGATTCTTTTACATTCTTCATTAATTCTGTGTGCATATTATTATCTTGGCTATTTTATTTTGTAGGTGTTATTATTAGTACTTTTTATATTTAACAGCAGTACTTAAAAATTCCAACTGGGAATTAATACTCGATTGTATTAAACCTGTTGAAACAATTAGCTCAAACCCTCTTTATGTTCCAGGCACCTCATGATTTAGAATGGGGTGTGGAAAAGAAAGGAATTGACAGAGGAAATTTGAAGTACACTCATTAAAAATACTAACACCAACATAATGTTATATGGTCAGGCCTAGCTAGTTCCTCATACTTGCTGAGGAGCAAAAGGGAATGCTGAACAAAACTTATACCCTAAATTAATATACTAACTAAGTGGTCTTAAAAGCCCAATTAAGCATTTCTTACTTATCAAAAATTCCTATGAAAAGTATGTACTTCTGAATGTTTAAGGAAGATCTTTACCCAGTAAAGGAAATAAAAAGGCATTTTCCTCTCTCTCTGTCTGAACACTTTGGAATTCAAAAAGTTTTAGAGAAGGAGGAGATTTGGTATTGTTCTAAGTCAGTTCTCTCTGACTAAGGAAATGACGAGAAGGAAACTATTTCTCCATCTCAGGAACTATGTGGTGTTCCAAGATAAGGCAAACACTTACTAATTTGAGTCCAGAAGCAGGAAATGTGATACATCCATTTCCTTTCAGGCAAACAAAATAGTCACCCAGCAGCACAAAAGCACTACTTCTACTGCTAAATCTCAAACATTCAGAAAACATTGCTCCACTGTGGACATACCATTTTATATTTATTATTTGGATGTTATGGATAAAAACAGTACTTACTCTCCGATCACATGGCCACCAAAGTTTTGGGGTAAGGCTTTTGTTTTTTTCTAGAATGTCATTAATGTGAAAACTGAAATTCCCTGTTAATTGCCTTAAAATTACATCTGAAAAAATTTAAGACTTATATTGATAACAAAAGGTAATGAATAGATTACTTCAGTATTTCTTGAGGTTGAAAAGGTTGTTTTTCAAATGTTTATCTGGCAAAGTTTTATCAGGATTTTTAGTTAATCAAAATAGCAGTAAGCCTGAGGACAGAATTGATTTTTTGACAGTAAATTACTGAAGTCAGTGAAAAGGTGTCTATTGACTTCAGTACGTTTCAGATCACGTGCATAATCTCAGTCATGTGAGACTGTAATGGATGTACTTGCATGGCAGATGTGATTTGTTTCATATTCTGATGCAAAAGAAGTAACAATAAATATGGTGCTCGGTGCTGCAACCTTTGGAATAAATTTGCATTCTTTCAGAATGTAAAGTGATTAGTAATTTGTTGTGGTGTCTCACAATCAGCTTTTCCTTACCTTTTCCTCAGAGTATGTTTTGATCATTACCTGATAGGCCATTTCCCTTTGTCTACACCCAGGAGTGGTTCATTAACCAAAATGTGTTCAGCATGAGGTGGAAGTATAGGTAGTATTAATATTAATTAGAAATAGATTCAGTGTCTTGATTCTAAAAGATTCTATGGAAAAATTGTGAAAGAGAAATATATAATTTGATATATTTACAATTATATGTGCATAATATGCTCTGTTTTGGGCTATTTTGTTATTCGTAATGAGGAATGACCTCTTGAAGAGTCTGTGTACTATCTAAAGCTAAAAAATAACACACACTAGCAAAACAGGACTTTTTGTTGCATAGGAATGCCTTGGGAAATAGAATGGAAAGTAACTATACAAGAAGACTTAAATAAGTCCCTTAATTTCCTTAGTATAAGCAACAAGAGTCTGTTGAAAGCCAGCCACATGTTTCCTGCATTGACACTTATATTTTCCTACTGGGAAACCATGAGCAGCTTGCTTCACTTCTGTATCTTGGGCTAGAAAGTGGGATAATAATACTGGACATCTTTGAGTAATATGCGGAGATTAACTGAGGAAAAAAAGTATTATTAGTGTTGCAGAGTATGTGCTTTTATTGTCTAAATGCTGTCAGGTGGATTCTGAAGCAGAAATAACTATCATTTTTCTAGAGTGGAACTACATATAATTCTAAACTGGATCTTTCAGAGCAAAAATGAAAGAGTGCTTTCATAAATGAACTTAAAGAATCCTGTGTAAAAGGCACTACCTCTTATTAATGCAGATTTTATTTCTGAGATAAATCATTCTTTCACTGTCATGGAAAAAAAATCAGAGGGAGGACTAGATTATCTGCAGCTTTAGGAATTGGTCTAACCATACTGCTCAGGCTGAGGGCAGGTTGTGCACTGTCTTCATGAAGAGTTAAAAAAAGTACCCAAGAGATACTTAAGAAGTGGTCATTTTATTTCCATAGCATAGTTCATGCAACTGGCTCTATTGGTGTGGTTGTTACCTTGTTATTCCATCTAAGGTACCTCTCCAGGCGTGCCAGGACCTGCCCGTTCGAAATCTGTAGCCATATTTGACAGCATAGGGCAGAGTGCGTGTAAGAAAGGGACAGAGGTACCTCCCACTCACACTGCCTACCTGGCTTGCCAGAGGATGATACACAGCTAGAAATGTCTCTGTTTGACTATCGAGCAGATAGTCAACCCAGTCACAACCCAGTTTTTTGCGAAGAACTTGTGTGGTCCTGGGAAGTGGAGATGCCTCCCAAGTTGTTGTTCTTTTCTGAGAGAGATTATAAGAGCTAATAGCATTTCACATTCTTTCCTTCCTTCCAGATATAGCAAATATACTAGACTAAGGAGGGGGCCTCACATAGTCCATCATATATTCAACATCAGAAGACACTTTTATTTTTTTCAGTCTACGTAAAATCACTGTGATGACATATCAATTATAACAGTAAAAAAGTATTTTTCAGTTCCTGGAAATACGTGAACTGAAGTAGAAATAAAATTACATGTTAATAGGTATAAATTAAATATAGTCTTTTTTTAAATGAGAATGCAATATTTGAAAGTGCTCCATGAGGAAACTGATTTTTCCAGGGTACAGTTTAGAGCCTGCTTCACTATTTTTCTAAGCCAACCACTACGACACATTGTGAGTTTGAGCACATTACAGAGATCCATATCCTTCTCTATGTATGTGTGGGTACGGCCAGTGTAAACATTTCAGCAGGTGTGTAAAAGTTTGCAGGTCAGGCGCTGACTTTTCGAGAAAAAAACAAATGCTGTAAAATGTGTTAGAATAACTATTCATAGTGATCTCTGATCTCTTATAATTTTATAAACTACCTATTGTGTAAGTCTCCTCTGGAAAATATGCAGGCATCCTGTTTTCTAAAACTAAGCAGTTTCCAATGGTAACAATATAATAGGATCTTAAAAGTAACTTCAAGAATTTATAAACAATTAACAAACTAAACTGTCTTAATATGTCTTAATATGTGCCTACATAATTAATATGAGGCTAAATAATTATTTTCACAACTACTCCAGGGCAGAGTAGAAGTTCACATGAATAAAGCTGTGTAGATAAAAACAACATACACACACACTTAATGTCATGCTCTGTAATTACCTAAGTGATTTAAATTTTCTCTATGCTCATGCCAAAACCTTAACAAAACAAATAAATTTGCATAAAGCTAATCACATAGAGTCAAAAACAAGGTCTGGAGAATTAATAGCTCACATTCTTTGTTGCTGATCCTGTGGGACAATGAGTTTATGCTGTACCTTGTCCTGATTCTTCTTTTGAATTCAGGTTTCACTGTCATCCTTCTGCAGTCTTTCTAAAATGTTACATTATGCAGTCAAAGTAAAATAGCAGAGGCAAAGCACTAGTTTCATTAGTCTGACATCAGTTCTGGGGAGAAAAATAAAAAAGGAATGTTAACCTTAAATTTGTGAGTTTCGTGAGAGAGCCCCTGCTTCTGACAGCCAGTCTCCTCTGTGAGAACAGTAAAGAGGTGATCGCAGAGCTCATGCCAGAGTTGGGTGTTGTGGTCCCTGGAAATCTGGTTCTTGTTTTGCTACTAATAGCAGTTCTCTATGAAAGATGTATTAGGAGATCCTTTTTAGATTCACATGCCTGTTTTCAGACAAGCTGCCTGAACTAAGATGAGGATACAGAAGTTCATCTATTCTAGGTGCAGGCTTTTCTAAAGAGGCGTAATCTCTGCTAACTCCTGTTTTGCAATGGAAATCCATAGATGTCCTTTGGCTGAGGCAGGAAGAGTAGCATCAAAAGTCCATCTGCTGTACTTTAGTACTCTTGTTGTTTTTATAGGCCTGTAGACAGAGAATCTTTATTAGTTCTTTTATTGATGGTTTGGTTTCAAGGGGAGTTTTTGTCTGGTTAAAAACTTAGTGAAAAATTCAGGGCTTAGCACTCACCTATCACCCACTAATCTCATTTTTTACTGTTTTAATATTGACTTTATTGAGTTCATTTTGATTTGTAAGTTAGCAGTGGAAGCAAAGATGTATCCATTTTTTAACCAGGAGTGCATTTCTTGTAATTCCTAAAAGCGTTTTCAGTCCCATGCAATTAAATAGAATAAATGGCTTTGAGACAATCCTATTCCTCTAGTGTAGATTGGTATATACTTTCAAATCAGGAAATTTAATTTAAAGAGTGCATTTGATCCATATGACAGCAGCAGAGACAACAAGTGTAAGCAGATATTAATCAGCACAAACTTGGAAGCTTACACCATCCTTCAGTCTACTTTTACTCAAGTAGCTATTTAAAAAATGTAACAGAACAATTTAATAACTTTAAAACATTAAGTAGGGCAACCATCCTGGGTGTTGCTTGCCCAGTATGTGGAAATAATGCCACATATCATCTGACTTCCAATGTAATGGATAATTGTCTCACACTGGTGCTTAGAGCACTATTGCCTGGCTTTTATAAGCCACAATTACCTCATAATTTATAAATAAAATACCAAATTCCACTTTGCCTTCCCTTTGGCTCCGGTCCTTTCCAACACTAAAAAGGGACTTTTTACCAGAAAAAAAGATAATTTCCTTCTGGAAAAGACGAACATTTGGTATAAACATATTCTAATGCCAGATACCGTGCTGGGAGGTCATGTTACCCATCTAGCAGTTATGATGGTTAAGGACTTCTCATATCATTCTCTTCCTTTATGAACAGAAATACTACTTGTTAAGGCAGCATTAACATAAGCTGTGATAGAGCTCTCTAACACAAGACCGACAGGCAGCTATGGGACTCAAATCCTATTCTGTGATGGGTTGCAGTGCTTATAGAGCAGAACGAACAGCATCAAATCTAGATCAGTTCTCTGCAAAAATAAATAAATAAATAAATAAATAAATAAATAAATAAATAAATAAATAAAAATAATAAAAAAGAAGCATTTGGCTAATTCCATGGTGACCAGATTAAATTTACTGGTTTCTACCTGCTCTGACAGTGCATTTCATGTGCACTCTCTTAGTGCTGCCCTTGCTCCCTTTTCTCCCGTCCAGACATTCTTTATACCCATCCGGTCTATCCTTAGCAGCACTAAATAAAGACTCTTGAGTTGCCTCAGCTGCCCTGCTAGATCTGCTATACAAAACCTAGACCTTGAGGCCACCCAGCTGCCCTGTTAGATCTGCTATACAGAACCTAGACCTTGAGGCCACCTGTGGAGTACTTTAGAGCAGATGTGGTAGCTTCAAACAGATCATTCTCTTCCCTAGTTTGTTGTTTGAAAGTGACCTCTGGTATAAACCAAATAACCCATAATGACCTTTACTGTCTGGGGATTGCTAATATGGCAAAAGACTTCGGGATGAGGACGCAATTGCTTTGCAGACAGATAGAAAGGATTGAAGGCATGACATAATGCTTTATGTCATTTATGTCATACTGTACATTCTTAGAGACAACCTTCAGGGTCACGGTATTTTACACTGCTGAAGTTGAGCCAAAAGATACTGCAAAATTAAGACCTTGGAATTCAGGTGCAGTATTACTGTCAAGGCTGTATTTCCTGAATTGCTATTTTTCTTCTCCCCTTCTATTCTCTTTTCTTTTCACATTTCCTCCCTAAAATGCAATGGTATTTTAATTAGTGGATATCAGCCAAGACAGAGATAGATAATTGGAGGCAGGCTGTTAACTGCATCTAGCGGAAACTTTTTTGGTGGTTGTTTTCTTTTCTTTTTTTTTTTTTTTGGTCACTTCTCTATCTTTTGGAAAACCCTAGGGATCTGTACAGTACAAATACTTGGAAGTTTATCACACATCATAAGGAGCTCATAACATAAGGGGTAAATGTCATCACAGGAGATATTATCTCTTTCTATAATCTTTGGACTAGATCACTGGCACCTTCATGAGTGTTAGGATGTGACAAGTGAGATTCTTTCCTTTGAAAGCACTCTGTTGGAGACAGACAACTGCAGACAGCAGAGATTCCTGCTGTTGGAGCAGACCCAGCAGGAGAACAGAGAGAGGAAGAGACACAAATGCCTTCTTGCAGCCAAGTGATGCAGTCATGCTCTAGTTTTGTCAGTGCTTACCCAAAGAAGTAGAGCATTGTCCTCTTCAGGAGACAGAGACTGAATATGGGGATAGAGACCCTTAGTATGCAAATGTGAATATTGTCATGACCCAGAATAATAAACACACCCTATTTCTGGTGAATCACTGAGCTGTTCCTTTTTCATGGTACAATAGAGGACTACAAATGAAAATTATATCTCAGTGATAAATGACTTTGTCAATTTTGAATTTCTTTAACTTCACTGCCTTTTTGCATGTAGTTAAGACAATAGGTAAAAAATGATAAAATTACCCCAAAAGAAACAAACTAAAAATAAACCAGATTCATTAATAAAGGTGAATTAGAAG
This sequence comes from Crypturellus tataupa, assembly GCA_034781795.1. NCBI lineage: Eukaryota > Metazoa > Chordata > Aves > Tinamiformes > Tinamidae > Crypturellus > Crypturellus tataupa. The sequence continues at coordinate 2,559,595 of JAWLRI010000390.1, forward strand.
GAATGAAACAGAATGGTTCCAGTATATGTTTTCAGAGGAAAGGATAATCCATATTGGTTTAGTGTAGTCAAATATATCTGAAAGAATATATCTGAGCTCTTTGATCAGGAATTTGTACTAATATCTCCCTCATGTCACAGGCATCATATACAAAATGCAGTCGTCACACTGCATCCGCTCTGTCTGTCAGACACTGGCTATGTCCACACAGACAACTTTCTCGTTATAACTGCCTAGTAGTGATTCTTATCACACACTGCCTTAATAAGTCTTTTGTTTGCTTAAAATTTGAGTTTCAGAATCTGTCTTCTTTCTTAGCAGGAACTGAGCCATCACTCAGTTCTTGCATCTCAAGGCTTCTGCTCATGAGTCAAAGACTCAAGCAGAATTCTGGCCCTGTTAGAAGGAGTTAATAAAAGAGTAAGTCGTATGGGAACCAACCTTCTGTCCAGCTCTCCCACTTATCCTTTCCAAATAGATAAGTGGCTCAGGCTTTTAGTTTTGCTATTACAAATTTTCCAGAGCCCTGATGGTCCCTTATTACTTGCCTAACTTTCCATCTATTGATTAAATGGAAAGTTTTCTGCATGTCTCCTTATTCAAGCCAGAGCCTTAGAAAAGAAAAAATTCTTCACTTCCAAAGCTGCCTTTCCACTGACATACTCTTAGACCTTCTAATAACAGGTAGTGGATTCATTCATTTCATAGGCAAGAGTTTCTCCTGACGGTAGCAAGAATCCTTATTTTGAAGAATGTGCGATTCAAATGTCCCCACTGATATGTTCTGGTATCTGTCATTGGCCTGTGATCTTGTAAAGATAAAGACCATGAGGTAAAGTGGGATATGGAATCAGACAGATGAGCAGATTCTGTTTTTGTAAATGCCTCCATGTAAACATGTTGATTTTTTTCAAGCACAATTACAGCACAGGTATAAAAGAAGATGCTTTTAAACAATGTTATAAAAGACAACAAGCTCTCTGAGACAATATTAAGCACACATTAAATGTTTGCCTCCTTATCACCAATCTTAAATTCAATGCAATTTCAAGCCATTCCTCAGCTTTTCCCAGAAAGATTACAGGATACCACAATTACATACAATGTACTTAACTGAAGATTTCATTTGAATGAGTAACATTTTTCTATCCTGATGAGCACTGCACAGGACATCTTGTACATCCAGGTACACAGGTATCTGCACAGGACATCCCGGTTCGAGGTCATCAGAGCATCTTTCTGTTCCCAGTCACCCTGATGACATTATGGGCTACACTTGGGAAATACAAAGCAGCAACAGAGTAGCTGTTGCTGTATTAATACTGTAATTCCTATACAGGAACAGTATTAATACTGACAGAAATGGAAACAAGATGAAAGCTTGTTATGATGAAGTCTTAGCCGTGGCAGCATCTGTGTGTGAACACCATCCTTCAGTGGCAGTGCAACAGCAGAGAATGTCATTGCTCTGTAACATGCAGCACGTCCCCTCTGCCCTTGAAGGCCAGTGGAAACATCACACCAAAAGAGGAACAAATCCATGACTTATATGACTTAACTATAAAGGAAGGTGGTAGTCATCTTCCCCTCCCCCGCTCCCACTTCCCATTTCAAACTACACTGTGTTCCTCTTCTCCCCCCGCTGATTTTGAGAAGGAATGAGTTATATGCAGCTTTTTGATTAGATTTCTTAAGTATGTGGCAGTTCTTTTTGCTGGAGTTGCTACATTTGTCATTGTCTTCCATATTGCTGAAGGGCAGATGGAGCAATGAGGTTGCCCACCAAACTACTGAAGGAAACAGGAATTCCTTTTCCACTTTAGGATGTACAGGAATCAATGTATACCAAATTCTCCTGATGAGAAAACTGTATCTTAGTTATAATGCAATGTTTTATTTTCTGGCTAACTTTTGGAGCTACTACTCTCTATCTGCCATATGGTTTTATAAATTACTAGCTATTATAGTTTCATGTAGGCTTTATATAAAACTTGAGCAAGTAAATCTGTTTAGCCTAGAGAAGAGAAGATTGATAGGTGACCTTATTAACATGTAAAAATACCTCATGGGAGGATGTAAAGAGCATGGGGACAAACTCTTTTTGCTGGTAGCCAATAATAGGACAAAGGGCAATGAGAATAAATTAAAACACAGGAAGTTTCATCTCCATATGAGGAAGAACTTCTTGCCTGTGAGGGTGACAGAGCCCTGGCACAGGCTGCCCAGAGAGGCTGTGGAGTCTCCTTCTCTGGAGATCTTCCAAAC
>JAWLRI010000390.1:2561880-2581408 GCA_034781795.1 Crypturellus tataupa
TGTCCCTGCTGGAGCAGGGGGGTTGGACTAGATGATCTCCAGAGGTCCCTTCCAACCTCAACCATTCTGTGATTCTGCGATTCTGTGAAATCATTTACTTGCTCAAGTAAATCATTTACTCTCTTCTCAAAGGTCTGACTGATCATACCTGTTCCAATCTGAATATGATTATGTTTATTTTATTACCAGCTAAATAGAAGTTTGGCAAATATGTGAAACCTACTACTTTCATTATTCAGTCAAAATGAATCCTATCAATTTAGTCAATCAATAATGTCTTTGCATTCAGGAAGCTAACATATAAATTAATTTCAAGATCTAATGTACAGGCTTGTCAAAGAGATAAAAGTATATATTAATGAGGGCCCTATTTTTTTAGCTTGCCCCCCTTCTGGCAAGCCCAAAGAAAGTGTCACTGTAGCTGGATGAAAGCAACAAACTATTTCATGGGGAGAAAAGACCAGTCTTATTCTTACATGCTGTCTATTCAGAGAACATTTTTTTTCCTTGTATATAAATTATTCTTTTAATGTGGGTCTGTCATCCTCAGGCTGTGTTATGTTGCTTCCTAATTATTGCTTCTTCCCTATTCTTTTTTTTTTTGCTCGTACAGCTATTGATTTATCAAATGCTTAACTATCCTTAGCAGGAATAACACAGATCTAAGGTAGTAGAAGGGAAAGGCAAATTTTCTTCAGAGTATTTAAATATTAATAAAAAGCACAGTGTTTTGGTAGCTACACCTACTCTATCGATGGAGTGCTTGATGTCACTTATTGCCACATGAGCTAACTGCCAAACAAGTCATGCCTTCTTTGGCCACTGAATTCAGGAACCTCATTTTTAGAAAAGGGTGTGTGTTTCTTGTAAGTGAAATCCATTGGTGAGTGGACTGGCATGGGAATGTGTCGGCAGAGCAGCAACATAAAAGAAAGAACTTGATGCTTTGCTCTCCTCTTATAACAAATCCCACGTAGCAAACACATGTCCACTGTTCGAGCCTAACAGGATTCAGATTCACATGAGATTGTGGCAGGATATTGTGGATCCAATGATTCTTTCATTTCTTCTCATTGCAAAATCTACTGGAGGAAAATACTCTATATTTATGCATAATTTCCCATTTTGCCATTGCAGCTCCTTTAATAGGGGTAAGAAATCTTTGTTAGTCAAAGTAATGGCTGTCTCCATTGTACAGAAGACTGAGCTGATATATGAGCATGGCATGGCATGTCCACACTCATTTAAACATAACAAAATAAAACCAAGACTCATGGCTGATCATTAGTCTTTGTAAGATTAGCTTCATTTCATAACCCCACTCTTTAGGCTAGGGAGGAAAAGTAGCCCATCAAGAACAATTAGTACTGACTACTTCATTTTTTCCCCCAACTTTCCAAAGTAAAAACTTCAATTCCAGTAAGAACTTAATAAAAGGTACTTTTATTCTGATTTTGAAAACTACTTTACAGGAGTTAGGTTTGCGCCAAGTATTTCTTGTTTTTCTGATAAATCTTCAGAAACAAAGAGAATGAAAAAGCAAATTCTTAGGCTGAAATAGAGTTGGTTGCAAAAGCATTATAACAATATTCAGTCATTAAAGAACATCAGTCAAGACTACATCAACAGCACAGATATATACAGTTTTATTATTAAATAGTGTCTAAGAATTTTTTAGCAAAGTAGTTTGGAGGAAAAAGAAATCTATTCAATAGGATGCAAAAACTTAGAGCTTTAGTACATGCCTGGTGAGGCAAAGAGCGAGACCATTTTCTACTGCTCAGCACAGACTTCTGCCTTCCTTCTCTGCTAGAAATCTGTAATACAAATTTGTAATACAGCTTGTAGAAGAAAATAAACGCCTTTTTCCCACACTCCTGAATTCACAATCCAGCATCCTAACACACACCAAAACAGATATTTTTATTCCTATTTGATGTAAGGGAAATCTCTGAAACTGATTGATTTGCCTTTGATCACGCAGAAAATATTGGAAGAAAGAAAGCTCAGATTTCTGAACTGCAAGTAACTGAAGAAGATTACCTTTCACTAGCATGTGAATATATTTCTGTATTCCCAAAATGACGTACTCACTGTAACACTTGCTCCCTGAGGAAGAACAAATGAAGCAGGGATTTTTTTCATTACCGGATGTAGCTGAGTTATTACGGCAGCAAAAGAAACAGAAAAATATGATTTTAACACAGAATCTTTTTTCTGCTACTTGAATACTAGTTTACTAGATACTGAAGATTATATTTAATGAAGTTCACTGATGGCTCCTGCTACTCACGTTTTTCAGTTTTGTCCAACTTTCTTCATTTTCACCTGAAAAGGGTCCTAGTTTTAACTATCTCAAAAAATAATGAGACTCTAAATAGGATAGCAAATGCTATTTTCATTGAAGGCTACTTGTGAGCTGGGAATGCACAAGTTGGACCTGTCAGCAGAATACTCTGTGCCACTGTCTCAAAGGCAGTAAATTTTTTGAGAAACCCCATAATTTGGAGCCCCACCAGATTTCCTTCAGTATGGGCTTCTTAGGCATCTTCCTTAATTCATGAGATTCTACGCTAGTCACTCATGCTCTTTTCATACTGGAACTGATTTTATTCTCACTCTTTGTAGAATTACTGTCTTATCTAAATTAAAGTTTAGTAATAGATTATGGTGTATTGCACTGTGGCAAATTCTGATTTACTATTTGATTTTGGTTTGCAAAGGACATAGAGCTTAGCCCTTTGCTCTGGCTTTGTAAGGGTGATAAGAATGTTTTGAAAGGGGGTGTTGCACACATAAAAAATCAAAAATGATACTACTGTCTTCATAATACATTGGGAATCATAATGACAATGACAAAATTTCTGTTTCTTCACAAAGGAATCTTTTTATAAATATATATATATATATATATATATATATATATACTCATGCCAAAGGCATGAAATTAAAAATTCAGACATATCTATTTTAGATGTTTCCTTCTGATCATCACAATTACTGTTTATTTATCATTACAGTAAAAATCAGATGCCAGTAATACCAGGGGAACATTACTGACCCTGAGATGGTTTATAGGGTATTGAGACAATGTGTTCCACTTTTCTGGGTTTTTATCAAAAGGAACGACAGTACTAGTAAACATAAAGCAAATTTACTCCAAAGAACAGAGATCATTCTGGACTTTGCTGTGGGTGGCAAGAAATGTGAATTTAAAAACAGGCTTATCCCCATATTTCACTGTCAGCTCAGATATATGCACAAAACCACAAATCTGCTTCACTAAGCATCTGAATATATCTGTTGTGGCTCAGAGTACCTTAATTTGAAAGCTTCTTAAAAACACTACAACATAATTCATAGTCTTTCTGAGTTTTTGAGTGCTGTTAACGACTCTGTTATCCTTCCTCCGAATGTTCATTTTTTTTATATTTTCTGACATTCATACCTATTTTATGTAATTTTTTTTTAGTGCTCCAGCATAAATTTCCAGCAGGGGGCAACCTTGTTCCTATGTAGGTTGTTCGTTCTTGACGTTAACCCTCTGATGAACAGCTGTCCCCTCTGCATTTCAAATGCAAGATTAATCCAAGGCCACAGACTACAGATTTTTTTCCCCTTGTCATATACTTAATAAATTTTCAGAAGCTTCTAAAAGCCTTTTTTTCTTACCTTGTCATCATGGAAAGCCTTAGAAACTGCACAAAATAAGGTGAGTTTTCATCTCTAGCCATCATCTATTCTACCTTCTTTTCTCCAGACACTGGATCACTGTTGTGATTAACTAAATCACAACAATTCTTGATTGACATTTCTTTGGTGGGGACTACACTACCTTCCCAGTCTGCCTGTTCTAGTTAGAGACGTGTCATAACAGTTAGAAACATGCTTTGTTATTTTCATCTGAATTTCCTTTGGTGTGTTTTAAAAGCAGCATTTATTAGTTTATCCGCTGCGGACATGAAAGCAAACGCAAAACAGCGACTGTTTTCTTATTAGGAGAAGTGGGCTGCAGTTGCTGCAGAAAAGAGTCCTGCACTAGCGTAGTCAGAATAAAACATCTCTATAGCAAGCAGTGTGTTTGAATGAGGCAGTGACATTCCTGAATGCCTAACTACCTTACTTATCTGTTATGTTTACTAGTCATCGTGTCCTCCAGAGGCTGCCCTTCTTTCATGTTATTGCATGGGTCTGTTCTGCAGACCCCGCCATCCTTGTCTGTCTGTCTGTTTTCTGCACGTCGCAATTACCTGAATCACCTTGTGCTTCAGACTAGCACTCTCACTCTTTTCAGAAGAGTCCTGTGACCTTTCTTAAAGTTTGCCATGACTAAGATCACAGCTGGTTGATTTTACAGAGCAACTGATTCACCCACCCACTGAATCATGGGCTGCCTACAAATAATTAATGAGAAATTGTTTTGATAAAACAATTAGTGACAAAGACCAGGAAGATAGTAATGTCAGCCCTTGTCAGCTATGGGGAAGTTGTTTTTTTTCAAATTCAGCATGACAAAAGCAGCTCAGATGCTGCAGGAGTTGGCTACTGATACCAGTCCCAGCTTATAAGTTTCTTGGAGTTCTCAGAACTGTGATAAAACCTCTGGTAGTTTGACTTCTTTTCACTTCTGTGTCAGGAAACAAGGGCTTCTTCAGAATCCACGTCACTCTTCTTTTCCGTGTTCCTCCTCACTGCCTGGGACATGTGAGGAGCAGCAGCAGCCTTTTGGACTCAGTCCTTCTGCTGCATTTGCTGCATTTGTAGGAAGATACCATGAGTCTCCCAAAACACTGAGAGACTCTGGCTATTTGTGTCTGGTTTTGCATGATTTAGAGTGTACCGATGATTGACATGAAAGTCAGTTGAAAAGCCGCTGAGATTTCTGTACTGCAGTATCTGATCCATTCTTACTACTCAAGTTATTACATTTGCCTTTTTTATGTTTGTGCAGTTCATACTTAAATACACTAGCTGGTGCTCTACACTAAGCCGTGTAATGCTCAGGTGTGAATGCCAGGACTGGTTTGTATAGTTTTTATAGTAGACTTTCTCATTGAGTTTTCATTTGGAGAAAAAAAATAGGGTGAGGACCGCATTTTTGCATGTCTGTAATACCCTCTTTCAATTGTCAAAGCCTTCTGGCTTTGGGACAAGGCAGCATATGCATGTGCACACATGTAAGGGGAGGAATATTTATTTTCTTGAAACGCTTTGAGTCACTGATGTTTGCCATAACATAAAGGAAACTCACAAAAATGTGAGAAGAAAAGAATTGAAATGAAACAAAGTTTTAAGTTCTGAAATTCAGATAGAAAATATGAAAATAGCTGTTTCCCACCATACAGCAAAATAGTATGCTTTGGTATTTTTCTAATACAGCTAAAATCAAGCAGCCGGTATGTGATATGCTCTGCATATGAGCTTGTTGAAGTGCATGTAGAATAAAGTTTGCATGTCAGGTGCTCAATGTCTTATGCTCGTTTTGGGTGGATGCAGGAGAAGAGAAAAGGGAACATTGCTCCTGGTTGCTAAGAGAAGAATCTTGCAATAACATAGTGTGAACAAAACATCTCTAAAGCAGGCAGAGTAATTATTTCTACTTTAATAAAGCAGCAATAAAAAATGTAACCACACCAAAGCATAAAGCAGAATACAGTATTTGAGAGTGATCTACTACAAATCAACCAGTTGAAATATTTTGGTATCATCTCACCTTGGGTTGCTTTCTACCTTCCTGTGCTTAGCAATAGCATGAAAAGAACAGATGTTTGGAAGTCTAGCTAGTTTTCTGTTAAAGTTATTATTGGCAAAAATGCAGTTCAAATTCCAGTCATATGTAGACAGACTTACTAAATGATGTTTTTCGTCTCCCTTCCCATTGCATCCAGTACTTTGCCTTCCTCCCCTGCCCCAGGTTTCTTACTCTAGGAGGCTTTCTCTGAAGCTGCTACTTGCAGGACTTCGAAAGGCACAATAGTGGCTTCCTGTACATGCCCAACCAAAAATTTTGTGAGCACAGGGAAAGAAAGATCTTCTGTCCACCTTAACTTTGCACCTCAGTGATTTTACAATAAGGCTACAGAAAAGATCTAACAATTTCCTGTTCCTCAGGGAACAGAATTCTGTCCTACCATCCAGATGGAGCTGAGGAACAGAGGGAGATTCCTTGGGAAAACTCTTGCATTTTAGTGGAACAAACGAATCCTAAACGTGACCATATGATTTTGAATTCAAAGGGATGTCTTGCTGTCTTGATGTAGTCATTTCAGAAATTAAAGTCTTGAAAAAATGAGAGGTTGAGCTAGATATTTCGGCAAGGCAAGATATTCTGTCATAAAGAGGTTGTCTATTCTGAGAGGAAGCTGACAAGTCTAATTAGAGACCGTGTTGTTAATGTTGGTGAGGTGTACTCCAGGATGATGAAGGGGAGGAAGCAGCTCCTTTCTCTGAAAGCTTATGGATTGACGTAAACCTGGTTTGTCTTCCTTTGCTGATACATCGCTGGATGTATGGAAAGATCTTTTCAGGGGCATAACTACAAAAAGATTTCATATTGAATTTCATCAGATCTAATTGCTAATTGCACATCCAAATTTGGCATGTGTGAATTCTATATAATGCCAAAGGCTTGCTAGAGGCTATCAGCTTGGTAGGGTATAATGCTTCATACATATAATTTGTGGGATGCTATAAAAGTTTAAGATTGCTGTAACTACTCAGAAAAAGATTTGCATAGCAAAGCCAATATTTCTCCATTTAAAATATTATTTTTCCTCTGCTTAATCCTGCATGGAAAAATAGGAACTTGTGCTAGTCTGAGGGTCAGATCTATGAGCAGTACCCAGTAATCATGGGTGCTACTGGGAATTTTGAACATCCAATCTTTTTTACACGAACACATTTGAAGGACACAGATAGGAAAGGAAATGTCACCATGATATTAAATTGCTGATCTCTCAGCAAACTTATGTTTTGTTTTCTTATGAGTATGTATTTCTGAGTTTGTACCTGGATGTCTGTCTGTCTGCATTGTTGAAATAAACCTTTATCCTTCACAGTCAGCATTAGAAGTGAGATTGGCTAAAATTGACTGAGATGGGGTACCATGGTTTTGGTTGTCATATAACCAAATAAAGCAGGAAAAGCAGGATGTATGAGCATCTTGGGAACTGTAGACTTCAAAACATACTTAGAGGACCAACACTTGAGGAATTGTTGCCAGCATCCCCACCTTATCCTGAACTTTCTTTTTTTTCCCAAAGAGCAGAAAATAGAATGACATGTGTGACTTTAAGCAAGCCATAACTTATTATAATAATTCCTTGGGAGATATTACCTGGCAATATTGCTCTGACTCTCCTGAAAGGCTAGTACTACCCTGAAACTACTCAGAATAAGGAAGTTAAAAAACAACTGTGTGAAAGTCAGCCGTTCCCCTAAAATCCCAGGTGCAGCAAGCCCTGCTCTGTCTTTGATCTTTATCTCTGTTTTGTAGTATTTTCTCCAATGTACCTCAGGGTTATGATCACTGAGCGTTCTAAGGAGGAAATCAATGGACATAGATTTACAATTCTTCAATATAAGTTTTTAGAACTGAATTACGTTCAGTGAACTTTATCCTCTCCAGGGAGTCAACAAAAAACAAGTTCAGCCTATTAGTGTGCCCCCACAGTTCCCACTGAGGTCAGGGAGAGTCTGTGAACAGAATAAAGTGCCTGGAAACCATGGATCTACTGATAATACTATAACAAAAGTCAGAAGTATAAAATGTAGGTCCAAAATGAAATGAGAATCCATGGGATACCATATGGGAACTTCAATAACCATTGTAAACCTAGTGGAGTTTCCCCAGGGGTTAATTTGTCCCTCTATTTTTGCATTCATAAATGGAAGAAGAAAAACAAGAGAATTGAAAAAGTTAAAGTAAATGAAGACATTATCAAAAACACTAATTGCCTGTGCTGTATTTGCAGCACAGGGGAACAGCACGCGGGAAGGACTGAGGAGCTGCACTCAATACTTTTGTCAATTCCCTTGTCTGCTTTTAACAGTGTGAAGCCCTGATTTGATTGTGCAGGTGGTGAAAATTATGACTAGATGGATGCAGGGACAAATCCTCGGCACAGCGCATGGAAACCCCTGAGGCAGGTACACTTGTGCAGCCTGGGGTGCTTCTGTTTACACCGGAGCCTGCTGAGCCCCTTCTCAGAGAGTCCCTTCTCCACCTTCCCCCCAAGATGGAATGGCAAACAGTGACTGGAAAGCAGCACAAATCCCTGAGTTTGGGGGATTCCCTGGCCCTCTCAAAATATAATAATGCAACTAGCATTTTAGCTGAGCTGAAAAATGAATCATCCTAAATAATATGAATTAAATAACTGACAATTTTTCATTAAAGTGAAAAGAAAGGAAGTAACCAAGTAGATAAAGAAGACAGCGATAACTAACTCTTAAAGTTTGATTATATCAATGATCATCTTTTTTGGAAAGCAATTGTTAAGTTGCACATGGATGCTTTATCCATTTTGCAGTTAACATACACTACATTCTGCTAGACATCATGGACTAAGTTTAACCTAGTTAATCTGTTGTTGTATATGGGGGAGCTGCAACCTTTGAGCTGGTGCTGCTGGTTGTGATCTTAGCTGGCCTACTGCATGCTAACAGTTACAAATTCTTGTCTATTATAGTAATTTCCTTTTTAACAAATATGTTTCACAAATATGACACAGAACTGATAGAAAAAGCACATTTCAAGTCGGCCCATGACTCTATCTCCGTCTCATTTGCTCCACCACTAGTCAACATAGCAGTCCTCCGTGTTTAGGATCCACCTGCTTTTTGAATATTTAGGGAATTTATAGGAAAATGTACATTCACATGATGCCTTAAACACCAGATTTAGAAAGTTATCTCCAAAATTCTTAGACTAACAAAAAGCAGGGGCTCAGTTTTAGAAGTGAGACTTTTTCTGAGGTAACTAACCTGTTCTTAGAAATATATGAGGAGAAGTCCTTATTCCTTGGCACTGAGAAATGCTTGAAAGCTGGTATGAAAGATCTAGAAATGTATTCTTTTCTTAATGATAAACTGATGTATCTTCAAATTAGGCCTGCAGAGGAAGAGAAATATCTGTGAGGTGTATTATAAATAAAGGCTATCTCTGACCAAAATCTTTTATGGTATGGCAATTTGCACTAATGACTCTGAGGGTTAAAAGTATCAGTTTCTCAGCTGGAAAAGACTTCAACATGTTTTCATGCTACAATAAATACAGTGGCTAAGCCCTTAGAAACTGGAAAAAGCTACATCTCAAGCACAGACCAGTCAGCAGACATGTATGTAAAGAACGTAAATGCCTACAAAGAGAATGGCCAGCATGCATAAATGTACAAATAATAGCCACAGAAGCAAATACTTAGTTGTTTTATAACACAAGTGTGTGGCTCGTGAGTGGCTGATTCCGGTAGGGGAGAAAGACTTTTCCCTTGCATTGATACAGACAATGGTATCAAATGCAAACTACTCTCTAGATGCTTTTGAATTAAGAAAATTAAGAAAAAGAAAGCACCGTACAGTGAGTCTAATCTGTTGTTTTGTTTATGTGTATGTAAAGTTTATGCTTTATATGACATTTGAGTAACATCACAAAGACCTTCAGGTTTGCTCTTCTTCTAAGGAGGCTGCCATCTTAAATTTGCAGGGATCAAAACCCTTCAGAGCTGATGAACTAACTTGGCTGTGTATTTTTGCTGTATTTCAGAGCAGATAACAATAGCCTTCACAGTGTCCATGGTGGTTGGACTAGCGATCGGAGGGATCATCTGGGCTTTGCTTACATGCTTGTCCCGTCGCCGAGCTAGTGCCCACATATCCCAGGGGAGCGCGTCCTCCTACAGCCGCCGGTCCAGACCGCCCTCCCACGGCCACGCTGGCGGCAGGACTGGATTTTATCGCAACAGCAGCTGTGAGCGTCGGAGCAACCTCAGCCTGGCCAGCCTCACCTTCCAGCGACAAGCGTCCTTGGAGCAAGCCAACTCCTTCCCCCGCAAGTCAAGCTTCCGTGCGTCCACCTTCCACCCCTTCCTGCAAAGTCCTCCCCTGCCAGTGGAAACAAACAGTCAGTTGATCACCCTGACCCCCACAAGCACCACCACAACTCTCGTGGGAAGCACCACCAACAGTTTAAGTCGGCCCGAATTCCACTGGTCCAACAACAGCCTCCGCATCTGCCACTCCACTCAGACCCCTCCTCCTGCCTATGAAACCATCATAAAAGCATTCCCAGACTCATGAAATAGTTTCTTGCTACAGACACACTCGTGAGTTTTAAGAGAAACCTCAATCACCACAAACAACTTTCCGTTCGTGCTGAGGGCCTCTGAGAAGTCTCCTGACTGGTGACACATTGCAGAGGGGACGCACATTGCTAAGGGGTGGCTAGCACTGATTCTTGGAGCACAATATTCCACTGGCCAAGGAATTACATGTCTTCCATGCCACCAACCGCAATATACAGATCTGCAACAAACTTGTGTATTTATACTACTGTATCTTTAATCATAACCTTTAATCATAACTGATTGTTTCTTGAAACATGAGGAATTCCTCATACATGAATCCTGTAATCACAGAACAACTTCTATCTGAGGAACCTTAGAGCAAACACTGAAGTAGTTTTAATGTGTCAGACCTGTTGATGGTCATAGACATCTTGTTTTGCTGATTATAGAGGATCTTAAAATAGTATAGGTCAGGCTTGTTTTGTATAACATTTCCTACAGTATGGGAAATATATTGAAGAGGAAAAAGTACAAAATCTATGGTCACAATTTTAAAGATTTTTCAGTCTGCAACCAGCAGAACAGTTAGTTCCATTTTAATGCCTAATAAGGATTTATGGGAACAGAACTCGCAATGTTTCATTTTTCTTTTTTTTTTAGTTCTGGTGATGAAGATAAGCAGCATGAATGACAACTATTTTTTATTTGTTTCCTGTTTTGCTGTGGGTTTATTCATTCCTTTATTTCAAATTGTATTTTTCAAATTGAACCTATGCTTAATGCTTCTGGGCAAGTTATTCACTGAAATACTGGGTTTTACTAACTCAAAATTTTAGACAGTTGTGACTGAATACTAGGATTGTACAATTACTTAGAATATGAAGAAAAAGATCGAGTATTCAGTCAAAGCTAACATATCTTCTTGACTGTTGTTGAAATGTACATTATGCCAAGATAAACCCCAGTCTAGCAAAGACTAATTGCACTGATACGAGAAGCTAAGGATTTGGAAATAGTGCAGAAAAAAACAGGGAATGACTTAAATCTCATCGGATCTTTTTTTTTTATTAAATGTTTTGTGTTTTGATGCAGGGAAAAGAATTTTCCACAAGCAGAGGAACAGTCCTATCCCTCACTTACAAAGAAACATTTCATTCTTTAAAGGGCTGGAAATTGCTATAGCTGCAGTGCTCCTGATTCTGGGAGGGTTGCTTCTGTGCCTTTATTCAGAAGCTGAGTCCTCATCTATACTAGGGCAAGGATGAACGATTCAGCAGCTTCCAAGAAAAGGAAAAGTGCTTAAGATCTTACCTTCCAGGCTTTCAGTGTCTGGACAGCACACATCCCTTTGCAGAGTTAGCATCCCTCATGTAGCACTAGTATTGACCAAGAGTCTTAACTGTAATCTTCCAGTCTGATATCTTTTCCTTTGCAAATATTACTGCAAACATTCAGCTACAAGCATTACTTATCGTAAACTGCAAGTACTCCTTATTGTAAAGGCAAACAATTTTGCATTTATCTACTGACAGGCTTTTGCTATTTTATTTTTAGTGTTTTCCCTTTTAGAAAGATATATGTCAGAACAACTATCATCTACAGAGTTTACAGAGCATTTCATTGCTGACACTATGTGTTCTGTTATACTAAGGACTTGCTGGTGAGAGTGTGAAACTGCCTTTTGCTGTAGTAGGCTACAGACCTACCCAATTGCCTTCTGGAGAAAGAAGATTGTATTATTGCATTTATTAATAATATTTTTTCATTTAGATTTTTATTTAGTTTGGTAAAATTCATTGCATTCATAAATACATTCACAGTGTCCTAGCTCTGGAATAGTCTATACCATTTATTCTAAAATAGCTACAAAAAAGCAGTCCAAGCCTGCTCACTTGTTTTATTGAATTTGGTGGTCTATCTGAAGAGACAAATTGGCCTATCATATGTATCAACTTGTCCAACAGTTTTTCCTGGACAAGGAAATAATTTTAGAGGAGTAAATTTTTACTCCCAGTTTATAAATGAACATTATATTTCAGAAGAACTTTTCACAACATATTATTACTTGTATTATACTATATTTAGTAAGCAATGTAGAAAGGAAAGCTTAAATGTACTGTATTTTTTTACTCATGAAATGTGCACTGGATATTAAAAAAGAAAGTATATGTCTCCTGGATGAGAGAGATGAAAAGCACAGATTTTTGGGTGCATAACCAGTAGGGCTGTCAGATATCTAACAGTTTAAACAGTGAATGGAATTAATATTATGCAAGCACTCTGGAAGCTTCAGAATGTGAAATAAAGTTAGATGTTATAATCTCTATCTTATGCTTTTCCTTAAAGATAAATGCATTGACTTCTGTAAGAGACACTTTAAAGAGAAATATTATCTTTAACTATGAAGGCTGATACAGTTGGAAAGTGTGAATGAGAAATTGACCCTTCCCCTCCTGCTGTAGGGAGATGCACCAAAATTGAAAATGTTATACAAATTCAGCTTCAAAGTTTGCTATAGAACACCATTCAAGAATTAGAAGTAGAAACTGAGACTATTAGTATTAGGATAGGCTTTGTTTTCTTATAGTAAGAGGAATTAGATGAATTACCTATTCTTATACTAAGATAATCAAGTGATGTTGTACATTTTGCACCATTTAAAAGCATTACAAGTGTTTCACCAAAAATGTATTTCCAGGTTTCAAGTCCACTGGTTTCCAAGTTCTTTGACTTAAATCCACAAAGTATTTGAGCAAATGCTTGCTTTAAGCACATGGGCATTCAAAATGTGGCTCATGCTTAAATAGATGCATGCACATTTTATTGCATTAGGACAAAAACACATTGCACTGATTAAAGTCCAGATTTGACCATGGGATTCAAGAATCACTGTTTGTATGATATGCACAAGATTATACTAGCTCATTATAATGATCTTGTCCAGCCGTTTATTTCAATTTAAAATACCAGAAAGAACTATGTAATTGAAATTCATTTCTGCAAAAAGATTCAAAGAAACAACAGGCAATGAATTAAGGTTCATCATAATAATTTTGTGGATAATACAGTAAGAGGCAGTAAGAAATATGATTAAAGAGTCCTCTCAGATTCACACCTGATATTATTGGTAGAGCTTTGATCAACCTCCAGATACCCTGACACTTCGTCCTGACATAAACAGAACTCCTCCTTATTTCACGAAGAGAAACACTATTCTATTACTGCCCATGTGCACAAAAACTATTGGTACAATTTTAATTTCATACAGAAGCAATAACTCAACTGCTATCTCTATGAGATTAGTTATGTTCCACAGGATTTACAAAAGTAGCTTCTGCTATATTTCCTGACCTTTCCTTCCAGAATTTCTGATCACCACTTCAGACAGCTACTAATTATAATACTATAACACTCTGAACATGCATTATCTTTGCCAAATCAGATTTTTAAAGTTCACTTGCAATTTACCATGAAGTTTTTTGAGTCACATCAACATCCACTCTAAAATATAAACTGCAAACTACATTTACTGGAAATATCCTCCTCTCAGAGATGATATGAGACATGCCAGAACCCTGACCTATAGGCACTTGATAAAATTAGGTGATGCCTGTGATGCAGTACAGCTTCTGTAAAAAAAGAAAAAGGAAAAGAAATAAAACACTAATTGAAAATTTACATCTGCCATGTTCAAAGCAGATTAAGGAAAATAGTGTTGATAAAACTTCATGGAACAGAATACAGCAAATCTAGAAATCAGCCTTAACAGCCTGCTTAAAAACTCAGATAAAATCCCTGCATGTTTGTTTGGGCCTCTTAAAAAAAAAAAGAGAGATTTTTCAAAGGAGCTGAATACTTGGAATTTCTGTATGACTTTGTGGTGAATTATTTATTTACCTTTTTAAACAGTGACAAGGATGACAAAATCCTAATCACTTTTTCAGATGAAATATCAACACTGATCCTAATTTCCTTGGTACTTTTCCTTCATCTGGGCTAGCTAGTTTTCAGCAGGCCAGAGATGCTACCATGGGATCTTCTTGAAGCTCTGCGGACAAGAAGGGGAAGAATTTTCCATGTGGATTTTCTGCCCTCTCCTCTAGGAGCACCAGCAGTGCCATGGAGGACCCCTGACCCCAGTAAGAATAACTTCCACCCTACAACAAATTACAGCCCAGGGAAGCAATCTGACAGAAAAGTCTGCCTGGCAGGTTTCACATCACCTTTTAGGTTTTATGGAAACTTTTGACGTTATTGCATGACGGTGGACAGCATCTGAAAGGCGTGCAGTGGATAGTGGAGATATTTCTGCAAACAAGTCTGTCTGCCTTCCCAGTGACATCACACAACAGGCTCGTGTTTTTATCTATTTAGCTACAGAATCAAGTGGTTTTCTTCTGAAGGATGCTAAAGAGCATTTGCGCTATTTTAGAGCAAAATTTTTTTTTTAAACAAAAGTAGATTAATCAACAAAAAGATTGCACAGACTGATGGGCCTCAGATAGAGGAAAATTGGATTTGACGATTTAGGACGTAACTCTCTGATGTTTCTATGTCTATGGACAGCACATGAAGGCACTAGGACACAAAACTATTCATAACTAGACCAGAACAGACCTGGAACTATTGTGATCCACTTTATTTTATGGCAGCACTTTGATGACTACACATGTGAGGTGATGGCACCATCCTGTTCCTACTTGGCAGATGTGCAAATCACAGCTGGCAGTAATTTACATCCTTTTGAACTCGGAGGAAGAACAGGCTGATGGCTAGATGTGCACTGAAACAGGAGTAATCCTTGGCCTCGAGACTGACCTGTCCAGGATTTGAGTAGAAGCACACGGGAGAGGCACAGAGGAGGCACAGAGGAGGCACATTCTCTGCCCACAGTCTGTTCCTATTCTGTATATCCTAGTGAGCTTTTAAAGTTATTTTGGGAAGGAAGGAAGAATCCTTTTTAGAAGTTTTCTAGAGGGTGTGTAAAATTTTATGATTCTCATTTAGTGCTTCTCTACTTAGTTCACCACTAGCTTCAACTTTCCCTCTCTGTGAATGATGATAAAAAATACACAGGTTTTCACTCTCTCCTGTTTTTGTGTTGTTCAGCCAAGTAACAGAAAAGATGAGTTTCTTATCCAGAGAATCAGCTAGAGGAATCGATTGGGTTGCATTTGATAAGGCCTCCAGCACTAGTTTGCCAGAATCAAAGGGCTGATTTTTTTTCTGTTTTCCCTTGGGCAGATGTTCTGAAAAGTTACACTCATCTTTTCGTCACTACTTAATGACAACAAAGTTCCTACAAATTAGTAATATACTAATTCACGACATAGATATTTTTGAACATTCTGGGTAACATAAGACTGACTCTTAAACAAATTCCTGCACACTCAAAATACATTGTGAATGCTTATATACCCACTAAATAAAATGCTTCAAAGTGACTACATGCTCCTAGGCATTGAATCACTTTTGAAAATGAAGTTGAACATCAAATACATTCCTATTCCATTTAACCATTTCTGTAATGTACTAGCATAAAAAAATTAAATTTTATCTCAGAAACTTAAGCACTTCAGAATAAATCAAGCTAGAATGAATGCATATATGCTTCAGTCCCTCATTAAAGGACCACAAAGTGTTTATGCATGTTCTTTGGCTTCATACAGAAACACTGCCGCTCTTACAACCTGCAATATGAAGATGTTGGCTTTCAGTGCTGGGCTCCCCGGTACAGCAGAGACATGTAGCTACTGACGAGAATCCTGCAGAGTACTCCTAAAATGGTTAAGGACTGGAGCATCTCTCCTAAAAGGAAAGGATACAAGAGCTCAGCCTTCTCAGCCTGGAGAAGAGAGGGCTAAGGGGGTGATCAATATGTATAAGTATCTGAAGGGAGGGTGTATCTGAGGGAGAGTCTGGGGCCAGTGTATTTTCAGTGGTGCCCAGTGAGAGGATGATAGGCACAAACTGAAATGCAAGAAAATCCATCTGAACGTGAGATATTTACTGAAAGGATGACACAGCACTGGAGACAGGTGGTGGTGGATTCTCCAAAGCTGTTTCTAGATGGTCCCTTCTAATCTCAAAATCTCTGTGATTCTTTGATGCTATGATTCTGTGATTAATAAAACTGTTCTGTGGCCTAGGTGTAACAACATGAAAAAGCCTCATATACAATGCCTACACTGAGCAATCTTAGGAAACTTTGTCATTTAGTGAAAAAACTGACATATTTTATTGTCTATCCAAGATGTTACAAATGTCATGTGTTAAATCATATTCATTAATCTATTAGCATGGATTATGAAGGCTTCCAGTGAAATAAGGCCACATGTTAGCCAGTCTGTGAGTAAAGTCAAAGCTGGACAGTAGGCCACATTGAACAGGTCCCTTGCCCTTCTCTCTCAGGGCTCTGAGACATGCAGTGGATATATGTGGCTACTCAAGAAGCACTTGCTGAGCCTCATTTCTCCCACCACCAAAGAGAAAGTGGTCAGAGTCCAGTAAAACTCAACATCCTGAAGTGGGAAATAGGGACTGAGCAAGCTCAGTGTAGGTTAAAATAGGTTCCATCTAGTCCAAATAAATCAGATTACAGCATATTTACCATGATTTTGAAAAGTACTTCAAAGCGTCAGTGCTTCATGTCCTGACAGTGATCCTGAAAGATGCCTGATAGTGTTTCTCCTCATTCAGTAACCCCTGAGCCCATAACAGGGTACATATTTCTGCATGTCTTCTCACAGACATTTTATGAGTACAGAAGGCTCAACATTTAAAAGTACATCTTTTACTATAACAATTAAAGGTAGGGAGTGAGAAAATAAATGTCTCTTATCTTCTCATAGAGCTAACATTTCATCCGTTAACATTTCTTCAACAAATATCTTTCCACCTCCTTTTAATTAGGTGTGGAAAGTTCTAAAGTTGAATGACCAATTCAAAATCTTAACATAACTTCAGTCAATCCACAAGACCCACATACTGTTTGATAAAGTTTCTGATAAATTGTTAATACAACACTCCACAGAGTCCTAGGTACCATCAATACAGCAAAACACAGAGTGTTAGGTATCATCAAGTATATTTAAATATTTTAGCTACAATCATAGAAGATTTAAATAGGTCTTCCTGCTTTTTTCATGTTGACATGACACTAAACATCTAGGTGATTCAAAAACTGCTTCCAATGTTTCCATTACAAAATATTTAAAAACAGACTGCAAACATTTCACACCATTTTGTTTGACACTGTATTCAGAAACTGAGTTAGAGATCAAAAACTTTCAAGACTAGCTGTTCAGTTGCCTTTACATAAAAATACTGATTTAAAAAATAATTAAAAATGTACTCTATTAGATATTGCTGCTCTTTAGAGGTAGATTTGCAAACAAGGTGTGCATGTCACATAGTTGACAGTCTTGTTACAAAGGTCCAATCCAGCAAAACAGATTAGCTTGTAATTATTCTTAATACTCTGTCTGACCACAGACAATATAGTCTATTATTTTTGAATTCAATGGGATTACTCTTATGCTTAATAAATCTGCTTAATCAAAATATAATTTCATAAACCACACTTTTGCAACGCCTAATTTAAGAGCGAAATTTGCACCTATAATGTGATTTCTGCTTATTGAAAATTTCCTTTTTGTAAAAATAGATGTCTATATCCCTCCTTTGCCCAGTCAGCATTTGAGTATGTAAAATGTTCGGTGGGGATGCAAGGAGCACCCTTAGGCAGATAGGTAAGGGTTTGATAATGGAGTCCATGGTGAATCAGTGCTTGGTCATTCCTTTCTATTATCTGACATGAGAGCAGTATCAGGAACTCCTGAATCACACCTTTGTTTGAGCCTCATTGCATTCTGCAGAGATACCACATCTCATCTCTCTGGAATATGTTTCTATGAAATAGGATGATAGCAGAAAAGAGCAAAAAAAAAAAAAAAAATCTGGATCTCACTCTACTAAAGTGGGATAGTTTTAAAGCTGGTATGCTTTTAAAGCTGGAAATAAGGATGAGCAAAGCCAGTAGTGGCACAGAGAAGCCAATCTCCCTACTGCTTAGGTCAGCACTGCAGCCATCTTCATTGTGCTTAAGACTGAAGACAAACTGCCTCCAGCAGGACAAAACCTTACAGAGGCAAACCTTTGTCCTCTATTCTGCTTCTAGAATACATGAGAATTTGAGAAACCCCTTCTATTCTGATAGAGATGTTTGCTCTGGTTCAGTCTCATCTTGAGCTGGCTGGGAGGACAAGGCAGAAATGATTCTGGAACTGTTTTAGTGACTCCTGCTTATGGGTTCTTTTCAGATACTGAGTTTCGTGCATGACATGCATGTCTGAGTGATCATGCCACCTTTCAGCTACTAAATCATTTTTCTTTTGACCTCTTTCACTATGTGCACAAATTCTGCAAACAGAATGATAAGCCACTTTATGAGTACACACAGTTATTTACTGAGCAGTGTACCAAACAGACAGCTATGATTAAAAATTAATAAGTTCTTCAGCTTCCATGCTGACAATGAGTGAGGTTCTCCATGCCAGCAAGTCATCAGTGAGACTGAGAAACTCAGGCTTCCCTTCAGGTAGGCTGATCCTTGATCTTGCTCACCCATAGTCACTGGCACTGGGCTTTTGGAGCCATGCTGTTTGGGATGGACATGGAATACTTGGGTGGTTCATGGAATAGAGCCTGAGACTGGGCTACAGATCTTGCCTCAGCTTATGCTCTCTCTTAAAAAAAAAAAAAAGAGAGAGAGAGAGAAGAGGGTAAACATATTTCATTTCATCTACTATTTCATCTACTGACAGGAAATTTCATCCGTGCATCATAGCCTTATAACCTGGTCAAGTTTTCCTGGAAAAAAATTAAGGAGCTCTAAATCATAAATTGATGGAGTATAAATAGTCTTACCTCTCAGTAAGAGTGTTGGAAGGATATATATATATGTACAATGCAATGGTATTTATGAAAGTGGAATAGCTTCAATTTAGTCTATCCTCGTGAAGCAAATAATTTCAAAATCATTTTCCACATCACATATAGATGCCTACACTTGTTTTTCACCCAGTTCAGTGCTCTAGACACCTTCTAGCTAGATCTAGACCATTTTCAGAAATACTCTGGACCTGTCTGTGGTTACTCATTTTGTAATATTCCCTTTCCTTTCCTTTCCTTTCCTTTCCTTTCCTTTCCTTTCCTTTCCTTTCCTTTCCTTTCCTTTCCTTTCC
>JAWLRI010000390.1:2597460-2634565 GCA_034781795.1 Crypturellus tataupa
TCCTTCCTTCCTTCCTTCCTTCCTTCCTTCCTTCCTTCCTTCCTTCCTTCCTTCCTTTTTTTTCTAGTTGACAATAAGGCAACTAATGATTGAGCTGATCTTTCATGTTTGATGTTTACTCCCTCCAATAGTTTATTCCCCATAGAAAAGTACAGAACAGAAAATATGTATTCTGCCATAGTGGAGGATGGAGTCACTTAAATAAAAGGAAGAACTCTGGTGAATCAGGTGGTCAGTCGGTGTAGGTGACATGAGCAGAAGCAGCGATGCCACTGCTGGAGTGGACACTATGAACTAGAAGGCAGAGGGGAGAGTTACGTTAAAATTCATTCAAATGGAGCCTTGAATACAGATATTGCAACGTCACTTTTTGTTTGTTTGGTTTGGTTTTGGTTTTGACTGTTTTTGTTTTTTTTTTTTATTTTTTCATGTGTTTAGGCCACAGCTCATTTGGATTGCAAAGTGTCCCCTGTCCCAGCTGATACTTTAAAAGAGCATAGAGGTTGGTCCTGGTCCCATTGCTGATGACACTACTGCAGTGGCAATTGCTTTGTGAAGCCGACCAGTGTAACTCATAGTCTGTTTCTATGTAAAACTGGAAGTATACATTCCTTTGTAAAGGTACTATTCAATGGCTTTATCATTTGATCACTGTGTATATCAGAGCGGTGAACAACAATTAGCTATGTTTCTGAGATGTAGCAGAAAAAGGATGGCAATCAGCATATTTATGGTGCTGCAATAAGTTGTATCAATCTGCCAGCCTTGCTTATGGAGATGAGTACTGCAGAGAACTGGCACAACCAGCTCTGCAAAGCTCCCTGTCCTGCTCACAGAAACCCCTTGGTTTCCCGCTGGTTTCCCGTTGTGCCTTACACAGACACTGACCTTTCCCTTGGACACACCAGGCAGAACATGGGGCTTTCTGGGGGCTGTGCTGGCTCAGGAAACTGCAATATTCTCAGCTTTATTCACTTCTGCTCTGAAACATAGTCAGCTAATTTGTTTACCAGTTTGAAAGGTGTATTAAAAGTGGGAAACTAGGCAGCAGACTTTCATACCAGCTTTTAAAGAGTCTGAAGAATAGTTTGATGTGTTCTACTTCTGGAACATCCAAACAGTAAAGATTGGAAGTTTTACTTCATTTTCATATACAGCTGTATGCTGGCCACTCATTAGGAAGGGACCAAAGTCCAGCTCTCCTTTATGAGCATATTCATTAGCTTAATTGACCAGAATATTGAAGTAAAAATATGATTCTAATGATTGTTCAATGTTTAAGCTTAAAGAATGGCATAATTCCTTATGGTACAGGAAAAAGCGATTCTCTTATCTAAGTATCAACAGCAATTTTGTGATAATAATATCCTCAATAGAGCACTGTTTGGGGAAAGAGCAGAGAATGTTTCAATAATGAGAAAACAGTAAAAAAAAAAGTCCTTCCCCACTGAGTACATTATTTAATCCTAGTATTGTTCCGGCTAGGAATATATTTTTGAAAAGAAATACATGATTTTGGCACCTGAGATCAGTTTTCAGAGCTGAGTTGGACATTTAGAAGACCTTTTCCCTGTTCGTTGTCAATAAGACCATGGTATCCAAGAGTCTCATTTATTTCCAAGCATGGGATATAAATGTTTTGATGTTCATCCCATTGCTTTATATCTGTCAAGTCAGAAATTTATTGTTATACAACACACATCCTCTGTTTTTTGTGTGTGTGGAGAGGGAGCAGGACTGAAGCTAGACACCATCATTTTCTTCTTTTATGAGATCATTGGATTAACAAATACTTTTCTATTTAGGAAATGTACAGAGCAGTATTTTTGCCAGTAGTGTATTAAATAATATATTTGATATATTTGTAAATGTGAGTCCAAAGTCCTTTAACATAAGTGTTTTGTTAGACAGGAAGTCAGTGATATCAAGTCTGGATGCCTCCTAGCTGTTTATTTCATATACTATTTAACTACTTTTACTGGAAATGTCCACAAATATGTTTGACAGAAGCCTTATCACCAGTTTTTGCTCTTCTAACATAGCTCTTAATCTTTGTCTTTCCGACAATCTTTTCTTTCGTAATCACAGCTGGAACATCTGCAAACAGTATTAAGCAAGCAATCCTGTCTTTTACTAGTGAGAATAGAAGAATAACTCCTCTCATACTGGCAGTCGGCCTTCTAGGAAGTCTTCACAACAGAGCTAGGGTTACACCATTTATTCCGAAGGATCAAATCCTGTTTAAACATTAAGAAAAGGAGTGCACAAAAATCTAGATGATAGTGATTCCTTTCAGATCAGGGCATTACACTCTGAATTATACAACTGTTAGACAAAACATGCTGTGCTGGAGGGTAAGCTCTGTTCTTGACAAGTACTTAGAAAGAAAAAGAACTGGTAAATGTTGAGAAATATGTAAAGTGTGTCTCCTCAAAAAAATGATTAATATTAAACGTAGTTTATATGTGGCTTTTTTTTTTTCTTGTAGATTTAAGCCTCCTGCTTTAAAAAGAAAGCAGGAAAGGTCCTCTGTTGCTGTCAGAGGTCTTGAGTCATGTAAATTCGTTCATAAATTTAGTGATCTCCATCAGGAACATCTGGGTGGTATATTCCTATTCCTGCTGCGACATAGCAGTTCTGAATCAGATGTCCTATGAACCATTTGTCACTATCCCAGCATTGCTCTTAATCATAAAAGTACCTTTTCTCCTCTCGGGAGTTAGGCCTCTGGTGATTGACTACCTTCTCTTGCCAAGCTTTACTTTGTCAGGCTAAACAGAAGAGTTCATCTATTCTCATCTTGTAAATAGCTTTCCATTTCCTAGGCGGTCCTGGGACCCCATATCCAAAGAGTCCACGCCCCAGAGAGAATATTTTATTTTATTATAGCCTTTTCTTTTGCTTGTTTGCTTGTGTTTGTTTTTGTTTTGTTTTGTTTTTCAAATTCCACTTCCTTAATTCTGTGGTCAAGTAAGATGACAAGATGACCCTTTACAGTCTTCTTCCGTCATCTGGAGTACAGGGCAGCATGTGATGGCAGCAGCAACCATGACCTGCTGATGACTTCTGCCAGCCCAAAGAAGGGAAACAACAGGTCAGTCCTCAGCAAAACCCTACCACATTATGAAGTTATTTAAGAAAAAAAGAGCTATGCATCCTTTACTCGCTGTATGAGTAATAAGAGGTATACACAGTAGTCTATAACTAGCTTTAATATTTCAAAAAGAAGAATGAAGAGAGTCATGAAAGCATGCACTTCTGGATTTATGTCATGTATATTAAAATATTATGCTAAAGTGTAGTGCCAGTGATGGTAAGGAGCTGAGGGTCTCCTTTTATCCACAGCTAAAGGGATTACTACAGGGATTAGCCACTGGATCATTAGTCTACTGCTGTGCAAGAATAAAGAAATCCATCTAAGAGAACTACTTGGGTCATTGCTTTTTGATTTATGATTCATTCTGTTTGGTACAGGTGAGAATATATGCTTAATTTACCCTTCTTTCACAGAGTCAGGGCTTGATTCTTTAAAGACAAAACTTGAGCACTTCAGGTTCTGCAACTTTCATGCTCCATTTGAATGCATTTTCCCAAAGAATGGTTAATCCAAAACATCATTTCCCAGGCCTAGGCTCAGCTGAATAGCCTTAGCACATTTACAATATTCTGAAGGATTCCAAAGTAATATATGAGTTGATTATGCTACCTTTCAATGGTAGAACAAACAAAACTTCACTTGATAAAGTCAGAACAACACTTCAATTGGACTTCTTTTTAGTTATTCTTTTAAAATGTGTAAATAGGGTTTTATTAATAAATAAATGCATGGCTAATAAGTGATTAATCTCTGTAATAAAGATATGTAATCCATATAAATGTTCTATTTTCTTTCTCTAATTACATTACTGATTAACAGTTTCCTAGAAGAAATCCATCAAAATTTTGTCTTGGTGAGGTACTGCTTTATACTAATTTTATGCTCATTGAATGGTAAACCTCAGCATAAAAAGAGCTTGCTGTATAATTGCAATATATACAGATTTTTTTTTCTCTTAAAAATGAAGAAATCAGTGAAGGAGAACCTCCCCTGCCCTAGCTTTATTCTCTGCAGCAGCAACGGTAGGCCAGAGTAGAATTATTTAGAGATTCAAGGTCCCAGTTATGCACTGATTCTGGTAAAATTTAAAGCATTTATAAATCAAAATACCTGTTCATCAAAGCAGACGGTTCGGTCAAGCCATGGTGGGATTAGGAACTACATTCTTCAAAATTCAGCCCGCCCAACCTATATATTGCATCTTTTGAAGAGCTGCCTTTTTAGCTTTCTCTGTTGAGTAAAGATGCTGTGTACTCGTATATTTTAGGTTTTCTTTGTACTGTTAGACATAAGCAAAGGCATCTGAAACAAAATCTCACTACAAGTAATTTGAAAAAAGTCACATTAGAAATCTTCGTATATATAGAAAGAGTTATTTTGGTGGAACACCATTCATTATGGGAGAATCTGCTGCTGAAAAAAAATAAAGAACTATTCCAGTACCTTATTCATTTTTAAATGAAATTTGATACTTAAATTAAGAATTGTGAAATATTTAGCCATATTTTCTGCCTCTATTTTTTCATGATCATCTTCAGAAACCATGCACTTGGCCTATTTCTGAACTCAAAATCTCTTTTTTTATCTCAGAATCTTTTGAGAATTTTTTAGAGCAATTTTTGACCCACTCTCTTTTTTCCGGGCTTAGATGCTTTGAACACAACCCAAAATCTTTAGGAGTAATTACCAAGATAACTAATAGCAAAAATTAATCCATATTTTTGACTTATTTCTCCTGTTATGGCATTTCATATATGTATGGATCAAAGAATTTCATTCAGACAACAATTTTGTCGGTAATTTGTCATATAAATATTGTTATCATAAACAGTTTGACTAGCTGTCATTTTCCTTTGCATTCTGCAGCTTTGATACAAGCTTATGTGCAAGCAAATTTGCTAATATTGTGCATAAGGAAACGAAATAAAAACAAATAAAAATAAATGTGAAAATAGCATATGTTCTGTTTATATTTGGCAATGACAGAATGTCTTAAAACTAAACCATTCAAATACACATAGAGAACACCAAATTACACTTCTTGAAGCTCATAGTACTGGAACCTGATCAAATTAATGCTTTTAATCTTGTTTTCCTTTTGGTAGTATTGACCACCAGGAAAAAAAAGAACTCCAGCAGACTGAGATTTTGAGAATACCTCAAACAATTTGATTTAGTTAGGAGGCAATACATGCAATTAATAAGTCACATCTCTCCAGTTTAGACTATATTGGAGAAAGTATGTCAAGGAGAGTACTTTAGAGGTACATTTTTATATTTCCTCTGTGCTGAAAGATGAAGCGCTTCTATGGCTTCACTGTATTTGTGTAGCTTGCAGAAGCAAACAGTGCATTCACAACCTGACAAAGGCTTGGGATACTTTTCTGCTGTTTCTGGTTATATGCAGTTTTCAATAGCTTATTAAAACCTTGGTAGATAGCATGGGGGCCAGGTTATATGGACTGTCTTATTATTTCAACTGCCTCTTGAGTTAAGCCTTGGATCATTCAGAATTCCTGATATTCCTGATATTCCTAAATTCCTAAAAAATAGGAACATAATGCATAGAGATTATCCTCCAAAGATAGGCTTTGAGGTGGTAATTCATGTTAGTCTCTCTTGTCGTGCTCCTCCAGTCCTTCCTTTGTTTGGGGGAAAGAAAAGAACCCTTCCAACTCTACCTAGCTTATTTGACTGCTCTTTTTCTTACTATATGACCAAACTCACCAGCATGCCAAGTACAGTCTATTTTTTAATGTACACAGTATATAGTTGTATGCGTATTTGTAGTTTTGTCATATGTCATAATAAAAGAGATGAAATTTGACAAGCTGTAATGAACAGCGTAGTAAATTGTGGGGGTTGTAGCCGTATTGCTAACAGGACCTGTTGCACGTGACAGAAGTAGAGATAGGGAATAACGGACGGAAGATCTCGCAGTGTCACGGAAAGGGCAAGGGTTTAACCATATTAGGGCAAAAAGTGATGTCTGGAACCTGATTGGTACATGGGACAGCTTCCACCTGGACAGAGGCTATAAGAACCAGCAGCATATTTCAATAAACGTCATTTTGCATATCATCTCATAGGTGTCAGTGCTTCTTGACGCTGAGGTGGATGGCCTCTATATTCCCTCTATAACCACGGGCAACCACCACGGGTTGATAGCGAATCTGACAGTAAATGTAAGAGTCATTAGTATTTATTAATATTATTTAGTATTTCATTAGTATTATTACAGACAGAAAATCAGCACGTGTCTCCTTCACTCATACAAACTTTCAACCCCCATCTTGAATGAGGGGGCACTGTTATTACTTACTTATGTAACAAATTATTTTATGGAGGTGCATCCAGTTAAAACAAAGATAATGATTTTGCATATTTCTTGATACTTATGGCTGGTAAATTCTTCTTAACTAAGAAGATTTGCAAAATTTTACTTACTTAGCTTAGAGATACCAGTAGCTATGCCTATAATGGCATGAAGCAGTGACCTGTCAAAACACCACTTTTGTACTTGTTCAAAGCTTTTCTTGCACATTAGCTACACATTATGCACAAAAAAAATCTACAAAAAAGAAATTTTCATTTTGAAATAAAAGCACAGCTTAAAGTTGATATATTTTCCATTCGTAATTTAATCAGGAAAAAATAAACAAAAGAAGAATTATTTTAAAAAACAAACAAACAAACAAAAAAGGAAATAATGCTTGTGGGTGACCAAGTTTGTGTAAATTACCAATCAATAAATTTAGATGAGAAATGAGATGGAGTTTCTAGACAAGGGAGAACTGAAGCTCTGGAAGGATATTCCAAAACAAATTTTGAAAAGTTCTATATCAGCATATAGTAAATCTTTTCAGTATTGTTGCCTACTTTTTAACAAACTCAAATGGGTTTCATTCTGACTATTTTGTTGTGTAGATTTTCACCTTCAGAGAAATTTAGATGCTAGTGAATACCCTAAGTGTATTGATTTTGGCTTTCTAATAATTTCAGTAAATCTACATTTAGTAGATGTACAGAATAATGACTATTTTGAGTCACAAAATATTTCCAGAGAATGTGAAATCTTGGATTACCAACATTATGCAAAGCTAAAGCTTACATTTTTAAGTCAGAAGATTGGAATAGAGAGCACTATTTTCAATATTAAATAATGGTAGATAAAATAGTAAATTAAAAAATGTTGTGAAAATGTGCTTTGTTGCATGTTTATAAACTTGCTTGGTGTATTTTTCTATATATGTAGATTCCCACACATATGTACATTGCTGTTTGTCTAATTCTTGACATCCATTGGAACTTTGGAACCCAAGGGAACTTGGAAATGACAGTGAAATTAAAACCCTTCAACATAATCCAGCCCAGAAACTATTAATCTGAACTTTGTTACCTGTTAACCTTGGGGTCTGTACGTCACTGCAAATTCAGCTTTCATTACTCATTAGAAAATTCCTTTTAAAGAAATTCACCTTTTAAACTGGGCTCTACAGATATAAAAAAAAGATACATTAAAAAAAGAAGATATATTATGGTCGCCTATGATATTGTCCTTGGAAAAAAAACTTACCCATTGAAAACAGTAATAGATATGACAATGGAGTAGACCAACGATTTTATGAGTAGGCTGGAGAAAGGTACATATAAAGAGAAATCTAAATTGAAATCCACTCAAAGCAAAGAAAAATACTGTGGATTTGGATACAAATGTGATATTGGGATTCTCTGACAGTCTCCTACAAGGTGCTGAACATGAAGCACCTGCTAAACAATTGTATTAAATAAGTATATTAAGGAAGATAAGTACCAATTTTAACCCCACATTCTCTTTCTAGTTTTATTCACACAACTCTATTGCAGTCACACCACATTAAAGTATCATTGCAGTGAATAACACCTTTAAACTCAAGACTTTTCATAATATTATATGGTGCAGGAAAAATAACCTTCAAATATTATTTAATCATAGCAATCAAGGTGTTAGGTTAATTGAGGTCCATTTGATGGAGCACTCTGAGATTTTCAATACATTTGATAGAAAAGAATTATCAGGTGAGTCACTTATGTCAAATTATTTCTCCCTGGTGTTATTTTAGGATTTAGGACACCTTAATTACTTTAGAATGAAAATTCCTGCCTACGAACTGGTTCTTACATATAGCCTCTGGTTGCACTGAAGTTCACAAAAAGTCCTTACTAGAAGATGAAAAATTATTCTGTAACTAAAATGGCCTCTTGACCTAGAGAAAGATTCCAACCATGTGTTTCTGGAATGATTCACATGCATAATTCAAAGGAGATTAGTTGTACTGGTTTCCATACTCCTCAAGGAACAGGAAAGAAATAGAGATATTAAGAAAGGAAATGTAATTAATGAGCAATGAAGACTGTTATAAAGGTGGGTCTGATTGCACCAAGCACCTGGGAAATCTATTAAGATCACAATTAACTTGTTATTTGATCTGATCTGGAAGAGTTCAACTGGTTATAATGGCACTCCCAGACCAGGCATGATTTTGCAGATGGTTTTATTTCATTAAATGTCAAGTGAAACCCCCAAACTAAAATACAAAAAGCAAAATCCCCCCCCCCCCAATTCCAAATGCCCTTTTCTGAGGTGCCTCTCTCAAATTCAATTGCTGCTGAATGTTTTCAAAGCCCTCTAATAACTGCTAGCATAAAAATGCCATTCAGCCATGCAAACAGATGCCTCCTCTGCTGTTTGCCAGAGGTTTTCTTAGCAGGTGGGCTGAAGATAAATATCACCACAGCATTCCCCTAGGAGCATTGCATTAGCACACATTGTGTGAGTTTAATGGAGACTGACTCAAATTGTGAGGATACCTTCCCTTCTCTGAAATCAAAAAGTACCCCCGTCACATTCTTTCAAGGCAGAGAAAAAGTTACTAAAAGCTATAAAGGAAAACCACTACAGGGTTACATATAACATTATGTATTTCAGGTCAATTCTTACCAGAAACACCTGATTTTAAATGGCAAAACTCACCTACTAAAATTTCAGTGCAAGAAGGTTTTTCTTAAGGTTCTTTTTTCTCTTTTTCCGAAATGTGGAAAATGAAGAAAATGGAGCAGTATGTGATAGGTTGAGCCCTTTACTCTTTTTTTTATATCTATATTTATATTTCTTATATTTAATCTTGCATTGGCAGGTTTACTTTCATTTTCTGAATCCCTTGTTTACGTCTTTAGCTCCTTTTGAAACCTTCCAATTAACCTCAAATTGAGGATATTTTGCTGATATTTGGGTATTTTGCTGATAATTTGCTGATATTTTCCTTTGATAATTGAATGCATAAAGTATTCTTTCTAATTATAGTCACTTATTCACATTTCACCCAAATTTTGTGTGTAATGCTGATGTGTTCTTATCTGCCTTTCCTCTTGATAGAAGAGGAAAGAAAAGGAATGAAGATAGTTTCAGCATCCAAGCAAGAAGGTAAAAAAAAAAAAAAGGAAAAAAACCCCACTATTTAGAATCTTGTTTAGTGGTGAGAAAGAAGGAAATGTATTATAGAATTTTGCCTGAATAAAGCTACAACTACAGCTGTTATAAAACTCTTTGGAAACTATGTCTTTAAAAATTGTAAAATCTCTATCATCGGCAAAGAACCAAGATTTTTGTATTCTTGCAGAATGTACTTTTATGTATCCAGAAGTTACTTAGCCACTTCTGCTTCATACTGTAAGAAGAGCTTATCTGTTTGAATTAATTAAATTTTAAAGTGTAACAGTGGATCTATCAAAATATGTATCTTTTCCTTACAAACTTGGCTCTACTTACTCATTTTGTTTTGATGCGGCAACTCTGCTACCAAGTTTATGCTAATGAGTTAACAAATTTGGCATAAGAAGTAAGGTATAAAAATTAAATATTTTGAGATGTATGTGGGTCAAGCCTGAGATCTTAGTCTTCTGTAGAGCCGGGCACGTAAGGAATTAGATACATAGTGTACTACTCATTAAACTGGACAGCTATGGAAAGTCTACAGATAAAACACTTCCCTTTCAGGTATCATAAAGCTGTAGTTGAATATGTAACTCTTTTGTGTCGTGTTCCTAGAAGGAGTCTGACAGTTCTTGAATTCTGTTCTGCTATCTGAATGTATTTTTAGCTCAGCAGCTGCTACAAATGTTAGGTTGTTGGTGCAATGTTAATTGGTAAGTACTAGTGAAGAATACCGAGGAAAAAGACTTGCATGCACTGTTTAATAAAGCTGTGCATGCTTCTTGAAGTGAGGGGGTTTAGATAAGCAGTTGCAGTAATGAAGGTTTCAGATGACTTACAGAGAAATCATGACTTTCACTGTTTACAGACTATCAAAAGCAATTGAGTTTCAGACTATGTCTGATTAGATGTCTTTCCAATTGTTGCCTTGCCACAGGATGCTTCCTATCACTCATTGTATCATGTTTTTTTCACTGCCAATCCAATATAGCAATCGAGACTGCAGTACTCCCATTTTATGTTAGTTAGCACAAATGACTTTACAAAAAATATAGCCATCAGTGAGCTAAGTATGTTAGACCATGCAAATCTTGAACGAATACTACAGGCATTCCATTGCCAGAAGAAATTGGTTAGATCCTTGGCATAGCTTAATTGGCTTCAGGGTTTTAGATATGCTCTATCTCTTCCAAAACTTGAAATAAGTTTATATATATATATAAACGTATATGGAAAATTTCAGCTCCTTTCCCTGGAAGTCATTGATTGCATAGTTCTTCTAGGGCACAACATATTACAGTGGGAAGAGTCTAATTTTAAAGAACAGAACTCCTATACTCTCCATTAAACAACGAGTATATAAATGTATCATAAGTGTAAGATGGCATCATAAATGTAAGACGGAATTTCATACATAAAATGAGATTCAGTTTTGTAAAGCACAACCAACTGAGGGAGCAGCCATGACACTTTCTACATCTCCAGTTTTTGTCCCATAGTTTGGAATATACAAATGTTGTAAAATGTTGTAAGCACATGTATACATTATCCATAACTAATTACTTTTATATATTTAGTGTGATGCCAGTGTTTGCAGTGGAAATGGAAAGTATATTGAAAAGCCAAAAAGAAAAAAAATAGGAGTAGCAATATTGACAGCTGGACTTTGAATTTTTATTTGATATGGGATATGTTATCTATTAAAATGTGTTTTAATCCATTGAAAACAATTTCCTCTTTCTCAATTTTATTTGAACTGAGTTAAAATTAGGTTATGAAAATCCTCTTGGAACTTATGTTTGATACAGTCCTTTTGTGTATACTTCAGGGTGGATTTTCCTATAGCTTAATATAGAGTTGTTTACTACCTAATATAAAATTAGATTTCTATTCCTAAAATAAATAGGTTTCGTAAGATTTTTTATTGTGATTTATAAAATGAAGAGTCTAAAAATTGTTGGCATCTGTATGATAGTGGAACCCTGAAGGATGTTATTGTATCGTCAGGAGGTACATGTAAATTTTAAGGTACGACAAAAATAATTTGCTCAGAGTCATAGTCAGTTTTGACAAGAAATAAAAATATCTTATGGTAATCTTATTTGTATTATTACATCTCCATTTTTAATGGTGCATTTTCTGGTATCTTTTCTAACATAGACTGTGCTTGCACAGAAAAGCTAAAAGAACTGTCAAATTATTTGCATGGAAATAAGGTTTTCCTCTGAGCAAGCGTTACTTGTCAGTTATTAAAAGTATGGAAGGAAAACTTAAAAAAATTTTATGCAAGAGTTTCTAGTTGCCAGAAAACAATGTAAGATGCTGTCACCTCAAAGAATGAGAGATTTTTCGTAAAAGAAGTCTGTTTATCAGAATGTTGATTGAGTGCTTCATATATATAGTCACATAAATGAGGAAATGAATTATTATGTATAATGTATCTTAATCACATACCAGGGAGTCTTATTTTATAGAAGACAAAACTGCAATTTGACTCCTTCAGAAGGGAAGAAATCCCAATCAGCACTATTGTTTGTGGTGACTAGTGACACTTAAAACAAAAGATTGTTGAGCTTGATATAAACTGGTTCTTAGAGTGATCACGTTTTGCAGTGAGAAGTGTTCATTGCCAAAACAGAGACAATTACATGAATAAAGCTTCTCTTACTTAAGACTGAGCATGTATAGTACCATTTATTTATTTAATAGTATTATTATATTAATATTATGATGATAGCTATTCCTCATCATTGAATTCACTCTATAACTATATGATAGATAATAATAATATTAGATTCTTAACAAAATCAATGTTCTCTGAAAAAAAAGATGAGTATCTATCTGTAACAGGAGAAGCCAGCAAAATGTCAGGGCATTCTGGTCTCTTGGGGCACGATGGGGAAGAGTGCTCAGAGCTTCAACGGGAGCAGTGCAACTGTAGGGGCTGCTGTCTCCAAAGCCATTCACATGTTGGCTTTACTTTTGGGCTTTCTGAGGGCTGTGTTATAAACCTGGTAGATATCTGGCAGTTTGCAAAATCAGGATCATCAAGCTCTGGTTTCATAAGCAAGTGCTCCTCTTCTTGAAGGGCATCGACACCAGCATGCCATTTTACTGTGTCATGAAAAGTTCCAGTCTGATTTTTTTCTGCCAGAAGTTTAACATTTACTTGGAGTGGCATATGCCGACCGACTGACAATATTAATTAAAAACAAACAAGGAAATTATCAATAAAGGATGAAAGTCTGATGCAAGATGATGCTCTTGCTGAAAACAAGCTAAAAGAAATGGCATCACATTTTCCCTAATTCTAGAGAAAAATAAGCAAATGATTAGATATAGCAAGGACATAATGTTTTAAGTTTAAAGTGTCAGCTGCAAAGATAATTGTATAAATATAAAAATTACTTATATATTAATAATGTAATGACTCAATATTACATATAATTATACATGAAATGTAATACATAAAAGAACTGTAAATACTAGGTAAAATCTTATGTAAGTGTTCAAAAGCTAACCACAACGGTAATTAAGACTGGATGAAATGGAAACAGAAGTGGCAAAAGCTGATATCAATGTAATAATTAACTGATTTGTAAATGGAGGCCTAAATAGAGATCTGAGACAAAAAATAAATATAACACCCAGAATGTTTCTTTTTCTAAAAGAAAAAGAGGAAAAGAAACATTTCAGTTCTTGCTTAACCCTGAAGAAATCTAAATGTAAAATAAATCTTTTTTTAAATAATGCCTCCAATATTAAGACAATGTTAAGATGCAAATTCTGTTGCTGGAACAGACCAGAAGTTCCTGAATCATAATAGATTTGAAGTTCAAATCCCATTGATATCTGCAGAGCAGCTGCTCTGCTGCTACATTTTAGTGTGCTAAGCTGGGAGGGTTCTCTAAACTCACTTAGCATATCAGGGTCTCTGAATCGTGCTTGACTAACCTGATAACCTTCTATGATGGAATGACCGGCTGCGTAGATGAGAGGAGAGCCATGGATGCCATCCATCTCGACTTCACCAAGACTTTTGACACCATTTCTCACAACATCCTCCTTCACAAGCTCCAGAAGATTAGTGGACAGTGAGGTGAATTGAGAATTGGCTGGATGGCAGAGCCCAGAGGGTGGTGATCAGCAGTGCTGAGTCTACTTGGAGGCCTGTGGTTAGTGGTGTCCCCCAGAGGTCAGTCCTTGGTCCAGTCCTGTTCAATTTATCTATCAATGACCTGGATGAAGGCACAGAGTGCTCCCTTGGCAAGTTTGCTGATGATACAAAGTTGGGAGGATTAGTTGACACCCCAGAGGGCTGCACTGCCATCCAGAGGGACCTGGACAGACAGGATAACTGGGCAGTGAGAAACCTTATGAAATACAACAAGGCCACGCTGCACCTGGGGAGAAATAACCCCAGACATCAGTACAGGCTGGGGACCAACCTTCTGGAGAGCAGCTCTGCTGAGAAGGACCTGGGTGTCATGGTGGGTGACAGGTTGACCATGAGGCAGCAGTGTGCCCTCGTGGTCAAGAAGGCCAGTGGGATCCTGGGGTGCATTAAGAGGAGCGTCTCCAGCAGGTCGAGGGAGGTGATCCTGCCCCTCTGCCCAGCCCTGGTGAAGCCACATCTGGAGCACTGTGTCCAGTTCTGGGCCCCCCAGTACAAGAGGGATGTCCAGTGCAGGAGTACGAGGATGATCAGGGGCCTGGAATATCTGCCCTATGAGGAAAGGTTGAGAGAGCTGGGCCTGTTCAGCCTGGAGAAGAGAAGGCTGAGAGGGGACCTAATCGGTGTATATAAATACCTCAAGGGATGGAGTGAGGATGGGGCTAGCCTCTTTTCACTGGTGGCCACCGATAGAACTAGAGGTAATGGCCACAAACCGAAGCACCAAAAGTTCCACAGGAACTTAAGGAAGAATTTCTTGACAGTGAGGATGACAGAGCACTGGAACAGGCTGCCCAGAGAGGTTGTGGAGTCTCCTTCTCTGGAGATCTTCAAGACCCGCCTGGATGCAGCCCTGTGCCACGTGCTCTAGGTGGCCCTGCGTGTGCAGGGGGTTTGGACTAGATGACCTCTCGAGATCCCTTCCAGTCTTAGGCATTCTACGATTCTATGGAGGAAAGAGGGATTCTGAGTTCTGCAAAAGTCTTTTTATTTTACATGTTTCAAGTTAAAATAGTGCCTCGGTTTTGTTAAAAATGGAATTGTTCACGATTCTTTTTGCTTGGAACCAAGTAAAACAAAAATAAACCCTGACAGGATAAGGACTAGGACTTGAGGTATTCCTCTAATTCAGGATTGCCTGGATTTGGAAACTACTTGCTCAGTTTATTCCAATTTTGTATATACTATACTGGGAGATTTATTCTGTATGGGGAATACAGATACCCAGTGCAGACAATTTTCGAACTGTCTTTTGCCTTTAAAAGTGGTGGAAGACTAATTTTTCAACCAAAGAGACATAGTGGGGGCAGAATTTTTTTGGTACAGATCTGCCAATGTGCTTCCCACAACAAGGCTTTATTTAAAGCATGAATATGTTAATTTTATTTCTGTGACCACTCATAACTCTAGTTTCCTGCTGAAAGACTAATAGAAATGAGAATTTATTACAACTACTATAGTGACTTAATTGAAGTATAAGAATCTGGACTGGACAATCAAAGCATTCTCAATATTATCCGTTTACTATTAGTTGGCAATAATTTTTGGCCACTGTAGATGGAAATGAGTCCCAAGCTGAGAATCTTAGTAAGACCACAGAGTTTGTTAAATTCTAAATCTGGAAGCAGAGAAAGCTATACTGAAAACCTGTGTTTGAGAAGTTGTAAAAAAGAATTAATTGACATGAGGTTTTGTGAGAACTATAAAATTCACTTCTCAGAAAATTTGTCTGTGTAGGAGTACATTGGATTCTTTTTTTTTTTTGGTCATTCAGTGATGAATAATGTTACTTATTAAAAGGAAAATCCCTGACAGCTAGCAAAAACTCTGAAATGATCAAGGACTTTTTATCAGAACTCATTTAGACATGATATATAGAAATAAAGAGCAAAAAAAATCTTCAGTCAAAAGCTGTATTCCTTTAGGAAGGTATGGGTATGCAACCATATCATCTTACTTGTAAGCTGTCAACAGAAGGCATAAAATTCCATATGCTATTAGTCTTATTAGCTTGTTAGTATTAATAACCTTTTGGATATTCATTGTTTCTCAAAACTGACCATATTCACATTTATATTGCAGTGTATAGGTAGGGATTTCAGAACACTTTAAAGATATTAATTAAGCCTCGTTCACAACCCTCTCGGGAAGCACAGCTAGAGTCATTAAAATCATCTGACAGGAGGGACTAAGAAATAGAAAATGTAAGTCACATATCTAACATCATGCAGGGTGAGAAATTAATGAGAATTTTTAAACAAATTTAATATATTTTTTTATAAAGGGACAATGTTTCAAAACATGTATTTTTTCTATTAAGAATTTTTACCAACACTACCAAAGACACGAGTGCACTGAAGTCAGTCAATGCTAATTGAAACTATCCATACAATTTTAAGAAAATGCAAATCTATTTGTAAGACAGATGATGTTTTCCTGGCCTTATACTTTTCCCTTAACCATTTTCTCTTGAAAATACTTTTCAGCAAAGTAGTTTTAGAGAAACAGACCTATAATTTTTTGTTTTTATAAAGAGGAAAATAATATTCTCAGTAAGACCGGTTAATTGAGCCAAGCTGTAATGGGCTGAGGAAGACTGTGAGGCTGTCAACAAAGCTACATGTTATTTATTGCGTTCACTTGAGAGATCAAAAAATGGTGTAAACAAATTACTTTTGAAATCATCATACTACAATTTCAGTGAAATATCATTTGCTATAATTTTACAGTGCATAACTCGGACCCATTTCAAGGTAGCAGTAAGCACTAGCAAACCAGTCTTAAAAGTAGCACATATTTGACACTGTGCAGAAACAAAAGTTGCTTTGGAAAACACTTCAAGGACATTTTCAGATCAATGCTTATTATTATCTCCTTCCTTCATCACTGCATAACTCACCTCATTGAGCCACGTAACACTGGCTTTCCTGTATGTCCCACGGGCAATAAATAACCAAAAAATTCAACAAGCAAATAAACTTCACTGTCACGGCTGACCCAGTTTGGTTCATGAATCTCTGTGCTCTTGAATCCTAAACATGTAGTGATTTCTTATTTCTTAGGAACTGGAAATCCCTACATCTTTCTCTTGCTAAGCTAAAAATAATCTGGGATGCAATTTTTCTGTATCTGGTTCTATGTGAACTTTTATCAGCTCTAATTGCCTTTCTGCTTTGATGTATTCACAGTCTTTCAATGCTTCCATTCCCTTCCCTCCCACTTGGGAAAATATCCCAATCCTCAGAAAGTGACCTTTGGCTTCTCTCATGAAGACGAAAGCAGAGAATTTATTCAGGCCCAAAGCAATATTAACGTCATTAACCAACTTCCCACTTTCTGTATATCCCTCAGTGGCTTCATGGAATACTTGATCAGCTTTTTGCTTGTATATGTAAGTGACATAAGACCAGATTGCTGCTGCTAAAGTATCTATTTCTTTTATTTATTTTATTGCATTTGTCACTTTACCTTTTGCTAATATTTTTAAAAGCAGCAATTTTAATAAGCTATTTTTTTATCTGGCACTCTGCTTTCCACATCTGTGCAGTCCATTTCCAGTCTATTCTCCTTCCTCTACAGCAGCTGTATCAAAATTGTGCCCCTTCCCCTTGAAGTTAGTGGGAGCTTTTGTTGCTGATGGTAGCAGTAGGAAAGTCCTTCAGATGGCCTTGAGAAGGTGCCTCTGCTGAATGTGTCAACTCTGGGAAGCTAAATTTAATTTTACCACCTCTTAAGTCCCCTGGCTTCCAGGGTGTTTCTGGTTTCCCAGAGATGTGATCCAAACACTGAGCATAGTCCAGTGTTTTGAGAAGATTTTTCAGTGCTGTTATAGGTAGTGATTTCTGATACTATGAAGTAAGTCCTCCATTGAGAGCTGAACTGAACCTTTCTCCCTGATTTTACATAGGCTGGCAAACAGCAATGATAATTTCTATGTTGGCTTCTCTGCAATGGGAACTGATGTCAGTTCCATGCCATAAAATCTCTCCCCAGGAAAGTTTATATTTTTTCACATTTTTTGCATGTCCCTTTGAGTAGCTCACCTAATATGAGTGTTTTTTATATCTTGTTCTAATGAACTGTCTGCATGGCAATGATGTACTCCTTTATACTACAGTGTGTGTGCCTTAGGTAAAATACAGCCTTTTCACCCCTTCCCAGTTGCACTAATATGGATATCTCTTTCTACATTGTCCATAGTAATTGATCTATGGGATAATAAAGGGATCTTTTGGGTCTCAAAAAGCTTTGACAGTTTTCTCTCTTTTAATGATCCTCTCTCTTTTTTTTTTTTTTTCTTTTTGGCTTTGTTAATATAGATTAGGAAAAAGGCTTTCTTAACAAAATTCCTATGCTGTACAAAACGATCATGAGATGTCAGTCATGATGCTGACCAAAAGAGAAGTCTATTATATCCGTATCACTCCTGACGGATGTTTGACTACAAGTTCCAATAATGGGGATTCTTCGACTCCCTTCAGCAGCATATACTAGTACTCAGCTTTTCTAATAGATTGTTTGCCTGATATTCAGCCTAAGCATCCTTTGCTGCAGCTTAAATACAATTTCTTGCAGTAATTATTTATTTATTTATTTAGTAATTTATTTATTATTTTAGTTTATTGCAGTAATATTTTACTTCTCTTAAATCAACATTTATATTGTATTATTTATATTTCAGAGATGAATAGCATGTTTCTCTTCAGTTATACCAGTCTCCCTCTCTGTCATTAGAGATCATATATTCAGAACTTCAAATCATTCTTTTCAGTTTGGATTTCTTTTTTGCTTTTGTTGGTGTTCTTGTTGTCCAAAACACTACATCTCTGATGCAACCTTTTCAAAGTAGAGAAAAAAAATCCACATAAATTTAGCTCGATTGAAAAGACTACATATTTCATTTTACAAATTGTGTAATTTTACACACATAATTTACTCCCTTTTATATATCTCAACATTATTGGGTTTTTTGATTGTTTATTTGTTCTGGGCTTTTTTGGTCATACTAATTTAAAAATCTTCTCTTTTATATATATGTCTGCTTTAATTATATTGACCCCTTAAAGTTACTGTTTCTATTCTATTCTACTATTTCTATTTAACGTAGTGCTTGTACTCATTTTTATTGAATTATATGATCTTAATTTCAGACTTTTTTTCCCATCTTCCAAGCATCTTTTTTTAAAATTTTTTTTTTCCTTCCAGTGTTTGTAGCTCCTTCCCTGCTATTTGCAATTAACAAGCATATTTTCTATTCTGACTTTTCAATCATCAATACCACACCCAACATAGCTCTCCCATTATACAGTGCCATACTGGTAATTTTACATGAGAAACAGTTTTTCCCATGTGCAAGGAACCTTCCTCTAGCTACTCTTTTTGCCCTGATTGGTATTTCCATGGTTTTGTCATGAGCTGGTCATGTGAAACAATGTCAGGATCTTACAGATGTCAATGACTGGTGCTTTCCATGTATATTCTCCAGCATTTCTATCATCTAGAACTTTCTGTGTCTCAAATCAAATTCTTTTTCTTCCTTGGCATTTAGGCATTGTCTATAAAATAAGCATTCCAAGCAGATTTCCAGTAGTTAATCACATTCTTCTGTTGTCATTTAAATTTTTATTCTTACTTTGAACTAGCATATTCAGTTCCTCTTTTGCATTTTTTTTCCCTCTTGTTCTTACTTTGATACTAATATCAATAGATATGCCCCCAACCCAACTTTTGTACCTCTTTCCATGTTGCTTATGCTAAAAGTAGTTGTTTGTATTGCAAATAAAAGGATATTAATGCTGAAATTTCATAAGTTTATACCACCTTCAGAATTCAAGAATACCTTCTCATGAGTTCTACTGGTCCACAAAGCCGGTAAGGTAAATGACCTATAAAGTAAAAAGATCTGTCTATATTTACATGCTCAAAAAAGAAATTCTTGGTATAGCTTGAAAATGTTGAATATATTCTGAAATAAGAAATAATGAATATGGCCCACAGAAATATATGAGCCAGCATGCTCTTGAGACAAGACATAATCATCAGACGCAACAGTGTTCAGTTTTTTTTCTGTTCACATCTTTAGATGACCAAGTAAGCAGGGAAAAGAATTATGTATTTCCCACATTTTTCCTACATTAATTTTTCTTAATGACTCTGTAATGATTGTATGTGATTGCTGTCCTGCAGGTGGTTTCAAAGATAATTTCTTTACATCATTTTAATGATTCAGAACAGATGTGCTCACTAATCACCTTACCAGTTAGGTGCTGCAGTGGTGTCTGTACAGGACTGCTTTTGGCCACAGACTAGCTTCCATTTCCAATTATCTTTGTGGAACTTCTCTTAAGCGTGAGCAGAATAGGGCTCTCTGTTTTAGTAGCTTGAGAAAGGTGTGAATACATTTTCTTTGAAAAAAAGAAAAATGAATGAATGGCCCTCTCCTTATTAAGATCACTAGATAGTAGTTTGTCTTAATTTGCAAGATAATAGTTTCTAGCTTTTAAATTAGAAACAGTTTTGTTATTGCAAGGTATAGCTAATGTGAGGTATCAGTTTAATGGTTTTTAATAGTCAGGGAAATAAAACAGTACTGGCAATTCTGTATAATCAGAACAGTTCCAAGTAAACTGTTTAATTTTCCCTCGGTCCAAATAAGGAAAGTGATTTTCAATGAACTTTCTGCTATCCATGTTTTCCCTTGTGAGAGTTCAGCAGCTCCTTTATAATGACAGAAATGACCGTTCTCAGAATGGTCTATAACTTGGCAAGAAGTACCTGACAGAAGCTGGAGATAGTGTATCGAGAAGAATAAAGATCTGAAAACTACATTTGGTTTTCTGAAGGCTGGAAAACAGAAAATTTAGTGTAAAAGACTAGATGCCATTATTACTCTCAAAAATTATTAAATATAAATTTAGTTATTCGATATAAATAGTACACCTGAAAAATCAAAGTTCCACAATTAGCATTTTTTGTGAATGATGCACATTGTGTTGGCCTGATTTTCACACACATCTGAGGGCTGTGATCTTATCTTAACAGTGGTAATTCAGTCTAACTCTGGTCATACTTTTCCATGATGTTCTGGCTCCATGACAGAAACTTGATTTAGGGAAGGCCAATTCTAAAGGTATTTATTCTTCATCTATATTGTAGCAGTTAGAATTTGGGGTGTTCAAATGTTTGGTCTTCATCAACCCTTCCCCGCAGGGTTGCATAAATATTTTAAAAATGAAGTCGACATTAAATTTAAAAAGGTGAGAAAAAAATAGGTTCATAGGAATAGGAGAAGGCAGGTTAGAATTAATAATAATATTTGTGCCAAATTTTACTCAAATATACCTATATACCTTTCACTCAGGACTAAATACAAAGTGGTGTCAGGTCATGATATTGATTCATGTACTGAAGTCAGTACTGTAAATATACCAGTTTTCTCTCAATATTTTTCAGTCAGTATTCCATTCAAAACAACTAAATAAATGGCAAACACTAATTTCTGTAATTCTCTTCAAAAGCATGCAAACAGACAGGCCATGCCTTCATCATTTCCCAATATACTAATAACAGTATTTTTAACTCAAACCAGCCACAGTTATTCCAGAAGACTCAGAAGAATGATTTGGTTTGGAAAATAAAAATTTTCATGTAAATATGATTTAGTCTTAAGTGTCAGGTCTGTGTAAATGTTACGCAAGGTTGCTGCTACTGCTACCACTTCTATTAAGAAGGTGCAAAACCACTTACAAATCAGTTAAAGGGTATTTTGAATTCAAACCATGGGGCTCTACAAAGTATGCAATGCACACTTCATTCAACAAAAGAATCTTCCATATCTACAGCTGGCAAAGAGTTTAACCTGGAATATGCTTATTCTGATGATTTTTAGATGACCCTTTAAATGCGAAATTTTGGTTATTATCAGTGAATACTTAAATCCCGAGGAGCTGTTTTGTCCTGACATAATTGTACATGAGTTGAATTGTACCATTTTGGTTATGGTGCTGTGTGTCACGCTGAGTGCTGGCTCAGGAACAGTTGCTCAGAACGAGGAGAGCTCTGCAGAAGAACTGTAGATGGATATGGACTATCAGAAAGTAACCTTTACAGTACCTAGTAGTCATTGATAATAAAGATAATAATTTAATTGCAAGTGCCCCAAATTGTGCTGGATCCTTTTAATAGTACAAAAATGTGATACAGTAAAAAATATAAGATGAGATGAGATCCTAGATTCGCATGAATAGATATAACTCAGTGTAGGGCAGAAGAAATATTAAGAAATGATGATGAAAGCATGAAGGCTGAGTGAATTTGTTTCTCAACACTCACAAGGTCTTTAATATCTATTTTCATATGCAATGTAGAGAATATTTTGGATCAGTATCCCCTTGTTTGAAGAAACTTGCTTTTCTCTTCTACTGCCCCACTTGAACTTACCAGTCTTTTGCAACTTCCTTCATTTTCGTCTTAGTAACTAGTAGAAAAAACCCAACAACAACAACAATAAAAAACCACTAGCGCTGCCCCTGCTGACCTTGGCAACTACACCAAAATACACAGGAAAAGAATTGTTAAGATTAGGAGCCTTGTTTGATCTCGGACTTTGATGATTTAAAGATGACAGGTAATCTCAGCCCTGTCAGATGAGGACTCTGAGGATTTCCAAAAGGACAAAGACATCCAGATTTATCATTCGCATGAGCTCAGGCTGTATTATGCAGCTTTTTTACCCACCAGATATTTGTTCAGTTCTTTATAGATCTTATTAAAACTACACAAATGCAGTGTCCTGTTTAAATGATTGGCTTCAAAAAACGAAAAGGACAAACATTAAACTTTGACATCTACCTGACTGTTGTTACTGTTTTCTTTTTTCTTTTCTTTCTTTTTTTTTTTTTTTCAGGAGACTGGAAAAATCATTCCTTGTAAAGTTATTATTCTAACTGCTAAAGAAGTTTCAAAAGTGGAAAATATTTCAATGAACTTCATAAGCTCCTTAAATTTCTGTTTTGTCTTAGAAGTTCTGAACAAGTGACTGTGCATCTAGCATATGATACCAGATGATATCCTTCTTCAGTTAGTTTCCCCCCACTCACAAACT
The DNA here is from genome assembly GCA_034781795.1 of Crypturellus tataupa. Classification (NCBI taxonomy): domain Eukaryota; kingdom Metazoa; phylum Chordata; class Aves; order Tinamiformes; family Tinamidae; genus Crypturellus; species Crypturellus tataupa. The sequence goes on from JAWLRI010000390.1 coordinate 2,620,307, forward strand.
GAACAATTCCCCAGAAGTAGTAAAAAAATCTAAAAAGCAATAGTTCAGATTCAGCTCAGTTGAGTTAGACGACAAAATTACTGTGATGACCTTAAGCAGAGAAAAGGTGTTTAATGAAGTAGGGTGTACGTGTAGGAGGGGATTAATTGTACATTCAGTGTCTGGTTTTTACTAAATAAGTTGGATTTGAGGAGTGTTTTCATTAAAAATTCATACAAAAGAATTCCTATCAGAGATTTAGATTAACAGTGTATGAATAGTTTTGATTTAAATATTCAACTAGGAAATGCTGCTAAAAAAAATGAAAAAAAAATCCAATCACCACTACATAATTCTATCAATTTGATTAGGAAAAAGAATGCAAAAAATTGCTAAGGATGAGGATCAGAAAATCTGTTGGATCCTCTGTAGGAAAATGAAGAGAAGCAGAAAAGAGGAGATAAAAGAGATTTGTGAGGAGGCAGGAGTTGGAATAGGAAGACAGGAGAATGAGGGTATCACAACTGACAGGAAAAAAAAGGGAGAGAACATCAGCAAAAAATTAAAAGAAGAAATGAGGCTAAGTACCAAGAAAGAAAAAAAAAAAAAAGTCAAAGAAAACTGCCTCTGCCGGAAAAGGATGCAGTCTGATAAGAAGCAGAAGGCATCAGATAATACGAGCAGCCAGATGAGTCGGACAAGCCATATACCTAAGCAATTATGTGCATGAGACTGTCAGCAGAGATACTGCAATTTTAGACATGATGAATGTGGATAGCGTACAGCTGAAACACTCGTACCCTGCACAGCCAGATGCAATGAGATATATCCCTGAAGTGTACCTTGTTGAATGGAAAAGCCTGCCTGCCTTGTGTTTACGTGCTGAACCGCCTGGGCTTTCTGCTGGACTCCCAATGATTTCACATACAACTCATTAAAAACAGCATTTTTTTTTTCCATTTCAGTGAGAAGACTGTGACTCTTCCAGGTTATAAGTAGGACTTTTGACCATACCACCTCCAGATTAGGTTATTGAAACATTTCCTACAAGACACTGCATCTGACACTCACTAGCAACACTAACCACCTCCTGCTCTTGCAGAAAACAGCTGTCCACAAACTGACCTGCCACTCCAAATCTCCAAGAATGGTCTATGTGAGTATACTGGTGCTTTTGCTTCCCTGATACAGTCTAGAGGGCACCCAAGGGGATGGAGTGTGGCAGCTTTACATAGCAAGTTCATTTTCAAAAAGAGAGCTGAAGCTAAATAGGTATTTTTACAGCAAATATACCCCTTTCTAGCTCTTTCATGCTATCTGTGCAACCTCCTTGTACTAAAGGGGACCCAAAATGGGTCTTGCTAAAACAGCTGATATTACAGTGAACTACCTGAGATTGCCAGTCTGCTTTGCATTCCCCCTTCCTGTCCTTTATGGTGGGACTGGTGAAGGTGAAGAGCATCATAGCATTTTCTGTGATCATAAGCTGGAAAAGATACCTCAAAATGCTTAGGACTATTCTTACCATACTAGCTTGGTAATGGCCAAAGCAGGGAACAGAGAGGGTAGCTAGACACTCTGCAGTCATATTCAGATGAGACTACAAGTCACATATAATGTGCCAAAAATAGATGTCAATAATGAATTTTTACAGCAAATAATTTGTCTCATGACATTCAGTTAGAACAATTGCTTGAGAGTTCTAACAAGTTAGAACTCAACTACTTATGCATTTCATATATTGACGGCTTTGTTTTTTCTACAAATAAACTATTAAAGCTGCCATCCATAAAGCCTTATTTTATACTAATTAAGATTGGTCATTCTGGGTAAAAAATGCTTAAATAATTACAAATGTTTCAAGGATAAATAAAATATTGACCCCAAAAAGGTTTTGTTGAGGTAAATTATTTTGCCGCCTAAGTGACATCTATTTCTGCCTTATAGCTTGCTTATGAATCAGAAGATAAAATTCAAAAATACAACATATTTTGGAAAGATACATATGAAAATGGATTAGTAAAAAGTCAGCTGAAAACAGCAGGATTTTTAAAATCAGAAGCACACTTGACTTAACAGTTACGAGTGTTATTTTAATCACCCTAAAGCTTCTTATTTCAATGGTGCAAAATAGATGTATTGACAGTTGCACAAGAGTGAACTTTAGAGGAACAAAAAGGCAGTAGAGGTCAACCAACGTCTAAATAAATGTTAAAGTGCCAGAGGCTCCGGAGGAAATGCAAGGATTTCAGGCATCGCTGCTGTCCCTGGACCGAAAGAGAGAATTAAGAATACTCCAGATGCTGTGCCCTGAAAGGGGAGCAAAGGGATTCCAAGTGCTGTTTTGTCCCAGGAAAGCAAGAAAAGAGGTCAGTGCTCCCCACTTTTACCATAACAGGAGCAGGGAGTTCCTCAAATTCTTAGCTAGAAAGGGAGAATCTACAAAGCAATACCTTCAACTCCTGATAGCTATAGCCTTTTTCTAAAGAAGTTAGAAAGATCACCTTTTTTTTCCTCTTTGTGATTATACGTACATTTATAGAAATTAATTTAATAAGTGAGTTTACATTCATACACAAATGTATATGAATCTAGGACAATGTATTTACCTTTAAAAGTTTTGCAGAGTTTTCACCAGTTTGTGAATTTCCATCTGCCTTTCTGAAATCGTCCTCTACAGGGATTTTTCAGAAACAGAACTCAGGTCCGTAACACACATTTATCTATTGCCAGGCATCTTGTTCTGCGTAGTGTCTGATACATAGGATAATCTTCAGGGCAAAAGCCTAGGTAACTTTTTTATATAAACACCTTTTTATGTAAGTTCAGAGGAAATTGTCTGAAAGTTGAGTTGGGCTACCAGAATTATTGTCCATCTGCCTGTTTTTAAATCAATTTCTATCAAGAGACTGTGACTGTTTCAGAATTTGTCAAAGCATTCATTTAGATTTGAAAATGCCATAATCTCTCATTCAAATACTTTTTTTACAGGATATGATCTTTCCATTTATCCTAATAGCTCATTAGTTGTCCACAGTTTCACTTCAGATGTCTTGTCATTACCAACAGCCAAACTAGAGTGAATATATGCTTCTCCAGTGCCTCTCAGCAAGACACAGTACGTGAAGGGCATCTGCAAAATTGATCAGAAAACCTCCTCTTATTTTGACTCAATAATTCTTTTATTCAGACTGTCCTCCAGTCTTCAATTCCAACGTCCACTGTCCCACCAGAAAAATACTTATAAAATGATTGACTTTTAGGAAATGGCTTCTCTTTGAGTATTTGACAAAATGTTACTGATTTGATGCAGAAACAAATTTCAGAAATTTCTTAATTTAAATGTGTCCTGATACTACATCATACAAATGTGCACTGATATTGCATCATAGTGACATGAAAAGGCTGCTCTGGACCTCTTTTCTTATCCTCTTCTTTAGATCTCTTCTTAGTTCTTTAGATCCATGTGAAAGTTTTATGATACCATACAGACATGGCAGAAATTCTTACAAGTATTATGAGAAGAACAAAACTCAGTCATGTGAAGAAATGATATCTTGTGCTACTTTTCCCCTGATCACTCAAGCAATATCACATGAGCAGATCCATGCTTTAGGAGGAAGGAGGCTTGACTTCGATAATGTAAAAATAAGCAGTTCGGAGTTCTGCATATTTTCATTTTTGCAAATAAGAGAAAATAACTGGATCAGAAAAATTCAAGATTGCTTTTCAGATCATACAGAAAGTTAGGGAACGTTGCAGTTGCACATTTGTCAGCAATTACAAGAGATCTGAAGTCAAATCATGGACAGCTAACTGTTTTATGTCAAGACATACCAAAAGAGTCTTTCTTGTGAAAAAGATCTAGGCTGGGAATTTGCTGCATTTCCAAATCAAAATGAAGAGTATGTTTACAGCCATGATATGAATAAAATTTATTTCTACGCCAGCATGCAAATATTTCTGAGGTTTGTGGACTTTCTACATCTTTCATTATCCTTCACAGATATCCCTTCTGATGGGTATTTGTATCAGAAGACAGAATTTAAAGTTCTTTGTTATGCATGCTATACTTGCATTTCTTGCAGTTTCCATTCTTAAGACACATCTTTCCCTTAAACAATCATAGCTGTCTGGATGTACTTGCACCATGGGAGTTACAGGCTAGTTTTAGGAGCTGCTTATTTCACATAATGAGTTTCTAACAACTTGAGATGATTATACATTCAGTAGCTTTGATTCTTGTTTTAAGAGGGTTGTTATTGGTCCTTGGCAGGGCAAAATATCAAGCCTGCTAAAAATTCTGCTGTTGGTTGACATACATGGAATATTGTCTCAGTGCTCATTTTTTGTTTATATACAGCAGACTAAGAAAGTGAAAGTGAAATTCAATGATACAGATTTCCAGTCAAAAAGGGATCAGTTGTTGACATGTGAAAATGCTTACCCAAAATATCTCCATTAAATTCAAGGATATCATTTATAATATAAGGATACCATTTATAATTTCTCCCTAGTGAAGAAAACTATAAAAGATCAGTGTATCTTCACAACGATATTGTATTTATATAACAAATTTAAACAGTAAAAAACAGAAACACTTGCCAGCCATCTGGGGTCTAGGATAACAGTCCTTTAAGTATTTTGGAGGACCGAAAGAGCTGGATCATTATACCTCTAATGCTCTGATGGCACATTAACAAGAATATTGTATCTACAGAGATCTTCCAGAAAAAAACACATGGCATTGAAGATATATGAAAACACTGAAGCTGCAAGCACAAGCTTTGTCTGGAATATTAAGACAGTTTTTCATACTTAATATAAGGCTGTAAATATTTCCTGATGGCTCTTGTAAGTGACATAGGTTTCATAAATTAGTAAATAAATAAAACTTGGGACCACAATGCTTTTCTATTAACATGAGGGGAAAGGTCAACAACATGAATCAGGTAAAGCTTAAGAGAGATCCCAAAAATAAAAGTGTGATATGAACACTTATAAAGAATCATAAATGTAGCTAAGACGGCTTCAGAATGGAATGAACTATACCATTAGGCTATAGCTGGATATAACAGCTGAAGAGTTAACGCTGTTTCAGCTTTTGAATGTTTTCAATTTTTTGAGTGTTACCCTCTTCATTGCCTGCTATTAGAGTAATAAATTGTAACAGTAGGGACCTAATATTAGACTATTTAGACAATTTAAGACAAAATTAAAAATCATTTCCCCTTCATACAACACTGAAAAGTAACCAAGATCCTATCAAATGGGAAAATTGTCAAATATTAAGCCAGATTATTGTTTTATGAAGCTTCTCCCGACATGCAGTTTTCTGACATATGTTCTAAGTAAACCGGGAAACAAGGAAATCAATCTTATTCGGTATAGTTCGGAAAATTTCAACAGCCAATTAAAAATAGAACTCACGCACAAGAGCATTACTAAGGACATGGTTGTATTGTCAGTCTAAGGACTGTAACTCGGTAAAGTTTAAATGACTTAGTTTCCATACTGTTTCGGAAAAGCACTTAGAAATCACTTGATTCTAAGACACTTCAGTAATAAGAAGATATTATCATATTAGCTAAATTTAACCTCTCAACTTTTTCCAATGTTTAGTTTCAAATTTTGAATTCTTACTCCAACTCCTGTACACATTTACAAGTACTCTTTATAGTTCGTCCTAAAGAGTTTGATGAAGGAGGGAAAGTAAAACTGGAAGAAATTTAACTTTTCATTGGAGTAGAATTTTTAAAAGAATAGGTAAAAGTACTTTGTAAACATGAAGACTAACTGTAAAAATTCAGTATTTTGCAGACTTGGAAGTTAAATCTGGGCTTACTTGCAAAGAGAAAATTGTTGTGTTCCATTGAAGCCTCTTGACACATATATTTTCCTGTATTATTTTGGTATCAGAGTATACTAAAACCCAACGTGAAATTAAAACTAAGGGAGCAATGCAATAAAGCAGAATGTTGATTTAAAGCAAATACATAAATTGAGGGTTAATCTAGTTAGGCAAAGAAATGTTTTCTGGAAGGAAGAATGTGGTCTACCTCACTAAAAGCCTGTACAAATCTGATCCAGACACTAATATTCTTCTTCTTGTTTACAGTTGCCTTTACTTGATGAATTAGACCAATAGGGTTACATATAGCTAACGAGATCTATCCACACAGATCCATTTGTGAGGATGAGATCTTCATTATGATAGAGATCATAGACACAACTATCACAGCACTACTAGTGTAAAGTAATTTGTCTACATACAGGCACTGTCAAAGAAAAGGTGAATCAATCCAAGGCCAAAAAAATATACTGAGGCCGGTCGCGCACGTGCCTTGCCCGGGTCCTCTGGTTGCCGCGGGTCGCTTGCTCTATGCGCCCTGGTGCTGAGTCACCGGGGGAAGCGACAGTAGCGGCACCTCCTCGCTCAGGGTCCTGCGTCCAGATGGTCAGGTAAGGAGAATGCGATAGGCCAGCCACCCTCACGGGTCGGGGGAGACCGGCGTGGACTGCCGAAAGACGACTCGATACGAGTTACAGTCAGCAGCCGACTTTATTCTGGAAACACACAGCTTATATAGGGTAGGTAAAGGGGAGGAGAAGAGGGAGGAACAAGTTACTGGATTGGATGTACGCTAGTCTTGGGATCCCTGCGGTTGGTGTAGCTCCATAGGTGGGCGGTCTGCTGGCCAGAGCAGATTGCTCCAGCCCCCATCTTCGGGATTCTGGAATGTTCTGGAGTGTTCTTGTTAGGTGTAATGAGTGCGTCGGGCCAGGCCTTCAGCCTGACTGGGACATGCTTGTTTTACACCAAACGTACATTTTTTTCTTCCCAAAACCCTCCTGAACCTAATTCCATATCTTCCTACAATATACCTCTGCAGAGAGACTGAGCTAAGTAGGTGTCAGATTAGACATGAAGGGCCACTGTGGAGCTCTTCAGTGGTGCATGGTTTCCAGCAGAGAAAAGTCTGTGCTTCTAGGTTCACCTTGAACAGGACTGATTTAGTTGAACTTTTGAAAGCAGCCCTATTATTCAATTACATTGTATTGTAAAAAGACTGTGTAGAGGCACAGCTTGCTGCAGTCAGAGCTTAACAACAGGCCTAAGACTATTCAGCTGCTCTCTAGTACTTTTTTCTAAAGCTCTATGAAATTTCTTGGGGTCTCTCCTCTGAGATCCATGTGTATAAATGTCCTCCATGTAATGAAAACAGTATAAAGACATCTAACATATTTCTTATAAGTTTCTAAATAATTCAGAATTTTAAAGCCTACATAAAAGAATAAATTTTTATCAATCATATTTATGTTTGATAAGAAAATTAGGATGTGAGGGAAGAGTTAAAGAAAAAGAGCAAACATCCAAGTGATGAAATTTTCCCTCCCAGACTTCCAACATCAACAAATATTTTATTGACTTCTGGAAGGCATAAAGGAAAATTCTTTTTTATTATTATTCTAAGAAATGGAATTTTCAATCGGATTTTTATATATTTATTCTATGGGTAACATTTATTAACATTGATTTATTTTCTAGTAAAGCTAGTTAGTGCCTAAAACCAGAACCTCTTTACATTGTAAAATGAGGGTGATGTAAATAATAAAGACTTACTGGAAAATTCTTTTGTTGATACCAAGAACATTGCAACTAGGAAGATAAGTGTAAGTTATTTTCAGTTTACCCAGTGTAGTGAGAACATTCAAACCAGTCGAATAATGGCACACTGAATATTTAATTGGAGAAGTTAAAATTGGTGGATTATTTTATTCAGCCACCTTACTGTTGACATACCTGATTTGAAAGTATCAGATCTTTGCTAGCGTAACTCAGTTCCAGTAAGGTGGAACATGTTGAACTGGATAAACTTTTGTGTTGATTTTGAAGCCTGTATAATTCATAGAGAGAACTCCAGCCTGTGACATTACCATTCTTCTAATTGCTATGTGCATAAATATTTCAAAAAAATGAGATAACTATGCCACAATTAACTATATTCTTTTTTTTTTCTTTTTAAAATTTGTTTAGCACTATCTGTACGCAAATCCTCAACCAGGAAACAATTTAAAGCTTGTACTTTTGATCGTGAAATGTATTTGCTTGAAAAAACTATTTGCTCCTTCAGTAAGTTCAACAAAGGCTCATGAGTCACTACCTTGGAAATTGACAAGGATTTGTGAAACAAGGTAAAAGTCTCCTATGTCTTTACTCTCTAAAAGAATACAGACTTACAAGATCTTCAGTACTTCTGGTATCCCAGAGGAGAGTTCCCTAATTGGTGAATGTACGCAGAAAAATATGGAAAGATCTCTTGCAAGAATGTTATTTTTTTTTCATCTGGGCTTGAGCCTTTAAGCTGCTGAGCACTATTAATTTTCTATTGAAATGTGCAGGACTGCTAAAAATTCTTCAACTTCAATATGTTTCAAGAGGAATTCTGGGAACTTGGAATTCTCAGAGGACTGAATGTTTGTCAGCTAAGCTCTGGTGGAAAAGATCCTCAATTGATGGAAACTGTTATTGCTCCAATTACTTACTTCACCTGATTAGGATGAAGAAGTGAGTAGAGCCTTCTTCAGTCAACTCAGGGAAACATCTGTATCACAGACCCTAGTTTTCATGTGGAATTTTAACTTCCTGACATTAGGATCTAACAGGATGCAAGCAATCAGGAAGCTTTCTGGATGGTTTTCAAGGATATCTTCTTGATACAGGTACAAATGGGCCAAATAGTGGGGAGACACAGCTCACACTGCTTTTCAGGAAAAAAGAAGAAACAATTGGGAAATGTGGTAGCCTCTGGTGACTATGAAATAGTGAAATGCAAGATCATGAACAGAACAAGGAGAGGGAGTGGTAGAATATAAACCCTGGAGTTCAGAACAGGCTCTATGGGAGCCAAGATATCAGGAAAACTAGCAGGTATTTGAGGACAGCATTCTGAAGCTGCAAGAATGGGCCATGTCAGTGCTCAGAAGGATAAGCAAATATAACAGTAGAAGGACTTGGCTGAGCAGGAAACTAATGACAAAAACTTCAGTGAAAAAAAAAAAAAAGAGGTGAAAGTAGGAAAAGTGGCAGAAGAAGAATTTAGAAACATTGTCTTGCTATGTAGAGGTAGTGCTAGCAAAGATGTGGTGAAAGACAGTACAAAAGAAATGTGGGCTTACTGCTGAATGAGATGATGATTTAGTGCCAACAAACATGGATGAAGCTGAGGCTGCCTTTACCTCAGTCTTCACTGATAGGTCTTCTGGATTTCTGTGCTTAGTGAAAATGTTTGAGGAAAACCACCACTGAGGACCGAGTCAAGGATTATTATAAGAATTTGAACCTTACAAAGCCATGGGACCAAATGGGTGATGAGAGAACCAGCCAGTATCCCTGCAAAGCCTACCATCTTTGAAAGGTCACGGAGTCTGCAGGCAAAGGAAAATTCTTGGTGAGTGGAGGATGACAAATGTAGCACCCATCTTCAAAAAAAAAGATCTTTTTTTGTGGATCTTTTTTTTTGTGCGTTTTTTTTTTTTTTTGCAATAATTGCAAATCATGGTAATTTTTTGCAATTTGAGCAATCTCGTCTTCTATGACAGAATGCGTGGATTTGGGGATAAGGGGAGAGTAGGGGATGTCATTTACTTTGATTTTAGCAAGCTATTCAACATTGTCTCCTAAAATACTTTTATATTCAAAATAGGATGTTAAAGTCTGGGTGGATGGACAGCTAATGTATAAATAGCTAGATGGATTATTGGGCTGAAAGAGTAGTGGGTAGGGTCATGCTTTACCTAGAGGTGAGTAATGCAGGGGTCTATCCTCTTTAATATCTTGGTCAATGAACAGAAGGAGACAGAATAATGATCCTTCATCAAGTTTGTAGACAACATTAATTTGAGGGGACCAGGTGACATGCTAGAAGGCGAGACTGCTATCCAGGGAGACCTAGACAGGCTGGAGGAATGAACCAACACAAATCTTGAAAAATTCAATGAGGCCAAGTACCTTGTGGTACTGCGCATGGGAAGTCAGAGTCCCAGCCGGGATGCAGGCTCGGTATGACTGGGGACAGTAGGTCTGGTGGAAAGATCTTGAGCATGCTGGCAGACAGGGAGCTGAGCCCGTGCCCGTGGGGTACCCTCAGCAGCAAAGAGGGCCAACAATAACCAGTAACTTGGGCTGTATGAGCAGTTCATCCAGGACACTGGGAAAAATGTTCAACCCCAATCCTTCAGCATTTGTAAGACTGCGTCTCCAGTACAATGTTCTGTTTTGGACGTCCTGCTACAGGAAGGATATAAACTGGAGTGAGTTCTTTGGACTCACTCTCCCCCATAGAGATGGGGGAAGAAGGGGCTAGAGTACTCATCCCATGAGTAAAAGCTGAGAGAGCAGAGCTAGTTCAGCTTAGGACAGAAATGGGTCTGGGGCAAGCTGAACACAACCCCAGAGCTGCAGGGAGCTCAGCAAGGATACGAAGCTGGGCCTTTTACAGCAGTGCATGGAGGAAGGATTGCAGAATCACAGAGAATGACAGAATGGTTGAGGTTGGAAGGGACCTCTGGAGATCATCCAGTCCAACCCCCCTGCTCCACCAAGGACACCTAGAGCATGTGGCACGGGGTGGCATCCAGGTGAATTTTGAAGATCTCCAAAGAAGGAGACACCACAACCTCTCTGGGCAGCCTGTTCCAATGCTCTGTCATCCTAACAGTAAAGAGGTTCTTTCTCAAGGTTAAGAGACAAGCACAGAAGTTGAAACATGAGAATTTTGAACTAGTCGTACAGAAACATTTTTCACAATGAGTGCGATCGGGCAGTGGATCTGATTGCCCAAAGAGGTTGTACAGTCTCCATCCTAGGAGATTTTCACAATAAGAGAATAAAGCCCTTACTAGCTTAGTTTGGTCTCATAGATGCTCTGCTTTGAACAGGAGCTGGACTTTAGACCTCGTGAAGTTGCTTCCAGCCTGTTCCAGAGGTCCAGAAGCATCTCCCAGATCAAGAGAACTGAAACGATTTTACCGGCTTCTCTGTTGCATTTGCTCTATATATAAAATTCCAGGAATTGGGACAAAAGGAGATTAATAGCCTTAGCTAAATATTAGAACCCTGAAATGTTATCTTTCAGTGTTTTTTTTTTTTTTTAAATTTGTCCTCAGAATAATTTTTGTCTGGGGAGGGAAAAAAAGAAAGAGCACACTAATGACCTTTATTTTTGAAAGAGGTTAGTAAAAAGTTATTAAACTGCAGTCAGGAAGTCTCTTTGCACAGTCAGACAGGGAAATATTTGCAGAGACTGCGAGGTGGGCTTTGGGCAGGGTATATGGTTCGGATTCATAAAAGTGAAAAAGCATTTAGCTAAATATTTATCTTGTATGCAGTTTGGAGTGGTCAAGTAAAAACAAAAGGTCTGTATATGACATTTGCAGTTACCTCCAGGTAATACTAAATATAGGCAGACGCTTGCCTTTGGAGAAAGAAGCCTTGACACTCACATAACATTACTTTTAAAATTTACTTCTGATTCCCGCAACATATCTAATATAAGTGTTCTGCATTAACAAAATATAGGTACAAGGCTGCAGGATGTGAGCATAGTCATTTATACAATTTTACAATATACTTTACAATAGCACCATGACAATGAGAATATCTGAATTGACTGGGAAAAGCATTAACTCTTCAAATGGTGGATGTCACCAAAAAATCAAGAGTTTTGCCACAGTTTAAGACCATCAGATTATCCAAATACTGAATGTTCTAGTTCTTTCACGTTTTTTAGATTTGTTTAACTATATAAAGGTTACAAGGGTATCCCAATATTTGAATTTCTAAAGGAAATGGGTTTGCATTCCCAATAACTGTGAGATAATTATAAGACATATCTTACTGCAGAATTTCACAAACTTTAATGCATTTATCCACAAATAAACCGTGATAAGTATACTTATGCTCTTTTATCAGTAGAAAACTGAGTCAGGAGGGTTAAAGACTTCATCTTGAGTGAAATAGAAGTGAGATTTTTAAGCTTTTTTGTGGGACTAAAACTAAAGAAAATCAATTCAAATCCTTTAGACAACTAAGTATATTTATAAAATTGACCATATACTGGGTATCTGTGGGAAAATATACATAATGTTGGCTTGCTGAATCAACATTATAAGCCATCATTACAACCCGAGCTAGTATTTTAACCCATCTATTTATAATTTTAAAAGATTTAAATGATTTCACACAGTTGGACAAGCTGAGTATTGCCAACTAGACCCTCAGACCACCTTTATAAAGGAGGATTCAAAAGTCCAAAAGATCTCTGTATGGACCACACTGTCCTTCTCTGCCAATCAGTTGCTGTAGAGTGTTGTCAATCAGGGAATGAACCTATTGTTGAAGCCTGAATCTGTTTCTTATAGATCCCCATTGGCTTTGGAATTTCTCTCAGACTCAGCTACTGCTTATGTGTGCATCTCATACTGTTTGCTTGGTATTAAGCATGGGATCCTCAAGGACTCAGCTGCCTACACAGAGGAGTCTAGTGCCATGGGCCCTAGTGCTGAAACACGCATACGGCCTGCCAGAATTGAAATAGATCCTGAACACTTCTCCAAAATTGGATCCTTTTTTTCAAATTGGTAAATAATTCTTAGGGTCTGAAGGGATTTTTTTTTCAGGATAGACTTATGGACTGCCACGGATCTTCACATTTTAAGAATGAAAGCTTTTCCAGACATTACATCAGACAGAGCAGAAGAAATAGACCTGTTGGCTCCTATTCAACTTATCTTATTTTAGAGTAGGTTTTTGATAGGGTTTTTAGTGTGTGCTTATAACCATGGCCCTTTTAGACACTGTAATGTCTTTTAAAGTCATTCCTAGTGAGATATCTTTGTCAGAAGATGCTTAAAAGAGATTGAGTTATGAAGATTGTCAGCAGGTTCAGATAGGACAGATAGAATCAGATTTAGTTCCTCTCATGGAAACTATTCAAGATCCTTATAATATAAGACATACTTCTAATCTCTCACAGGCAATAGGCAGAAGCTCTCACCATAGTCAGTAGCAGGCACCTGCTCATGCAATCTCATCCTAAAGAGGTACACCAAGTAGATATGTCAATTCACTTCTCTGGCAAAGCTGGACTTCCCTGATGGCTTCCGTAGTATTCCACTTATCCCTTACAGACCCTAACAGTGGTATGCAGTTTAAAACAGCTAAATACAAACGTCCGCATTTATATGTCGAAAGTCCAGTTAGAGGTCAGTTCAGTCATCACACAGACAGCTGCCCAGGTTCATCTGAAATGCCTCGTGGCATCTCAAATACCCGCACAAGGCTAGCAAATACGTACTGCAGGATCTACAAGAGATGTGTCTTTTGGATTAGCAGATGGAGATCAGGATTTACATCTCACAGTGGCTGAAATGGCACAGCTTGTGTACATGCATTTTGGTAACTACGTCAAGCCTGCTTCCTACAATGGCAACATAGCACTTACATAGGCAACTGGCATTTTGGTACACCTTAGACTATAAAAGCCAAATTTTAAACCTATCTTAAACTCCGAGTGGGTTGTAGCACATATTTTTGGGTAGCTAAATTTACATGAGAGGTGAAATTCAGTTGCTTAAAGAAAGGATCTAGTGCCGTTTTTGGCAATGCGAGTTGCTTTGGGTGGCTTCTACTTTCCACCAGTGATTCAACTCAGAGGAAACTAGGGAATCTCAGGTGACCCTAAGACCCGTATGTTTATCAAACCCTTTCCATACTTTCCCTATGTTTATCAAATCCTTTCCACTATTGATTTTTCAGTGTAGGCTGAGAGCCAGGATATTTGATGGATTTCTTGCTAAAACTTTAAGGAATTGGAGTGGTGAAGGGAATGGGATCAAAGAAAGAAATGGTACTCTCAGGAGTGTTTTATATAAAAAATCCAAAGCAACTTAAATACACCCTTCTTCTACTTGCAATGCCTGTTATTAGCAATACTTATACAACTCTTTGACTTTTACAGTTATTCTTATCTAGTAGATAGTTTAAATAGTGTGAATAAAATATAGTTATGTCTGAAATTATCAGTAGTAATGGTCTGCTGCTCAGTAAAGGAGTCTATGTTTAATGTTTAGAAGAGACAATAATCTTTTGACTTATATACTGAATTGTCAATAAACTCAAGATTATTGACAGTTGTATAGCAATATCATAGAATCATAGAATCATAGAATCATAGAATGCCTAAGGTTGGAAGGGACCTCTAGAGGTCATCTAGTCCA
>JAWLRI010000390.1:2649154-2667524 GCA_034781795.1 Crypturellus tataupa
TTTTTCCCTCTTCCTTTGAGAAAATAGAAAATTCCCAAAACTGACCTCTGGATTTGAATGTACTTTGTTTTCTATTACGTTACCCTAACCATTATAGTAATTAATTTGCCATCTCTGATGTGCCTACAGGATATGAACTCAGAAGTGTAGCTGAAATGTAATTGCTTGCAAATATGTCATCTGTATTGAAGAGCAGAGATATCACAGCTGCTTCCCTAACTCTTCTTTTGTGCCGTTTTAAAATAAGCTGACTAAAGGACATGAGGTAAATGTAGGATATAAACTGCAGCTCATTTTGATGAAACACTGGGACTACAATTTAATATGAAATATCAGCTGGTAAGGGAGATCAGCTGCTGGTAAAGAATAATCATCCAAGTTCTAACTCTACCTTCAGCCTCACTAAGTGACTCAACACCCATGAGCACTAAATAGAGTTTGATCTGTTTTAGTAAATCCCTTTGACAACAGTAAGATTAATCTCTAAAGATAAACCATCACTTCCTTAGTTTTTGTAAAGTTTGTTTTATACAAATTCTTAGGACGCTTGAAGTTTATTAGTTAGCTTTTTTCAAGTCATTAACAGTGTTTTATCAATCAAATAAACTGATGTATTATAAATGCCTATAAAAATTGATATCTTTACACTGTCTTTGAAGCAGGAACCTAGCGCAAGGTTGTAGTTATGCAGATCAAAATGCATCCAACTAGAAAATGTTTAAAAATATGTGTATATATGCACGTATTTTATATATAAAATATGCATGCACTAATTAATAGATGACCCTGCAAATGAAATAATGAATTGGATTTGATATTCAGACCCCCTCCCCTTCCATTTTTAGTTAGTCTTTAGCTCGTTATTATTATGCAAACAAAGCCCTAGCATAAGAATCTGAGCCATGATTTTAGGATTTAAGTGCAGTTATTCTTGAAATAGTGGATTTTATATGTGAGGAATTTCCTCAGACACAGACACAGGTAGGCACAGACACAACCTTGAATGCTTTTCTGAAATATAGACCACATCTATGACTAACTATATTTTTAAAATGAAGTGAATAAATACACACAAATAATTCAATAGATGCAAACTGTGAAGGCTGCAGTAGTATTCAATATCTTATTGTCACTATAAGTTTATCTAAATAAAAAATGTACAAGTTGTAAATTGTGCACATCACAACATTTGGTTTTCATTTGATAATTGTTTATACTTTGAGAAATATATATTTTTTGAAAAAAAAAATCAGTATCTCAACTGCAAAAGCATTTCCCATTGTTCAGTTATCTCCAGAGAAAATTTACATCTTCACAGTAAACTCTTCATGAATAGGACACAGCATTTTTACATTAATCTTTCCTTACCACTTTCCTCTGCAGTTTTACTGGTTCCCCACTGCTGAGCGTTGGTAAAAAAAAAATATGTTTCCAACTTGAAAGTAACAAAGATATCAGAATCTATCATACAAGTGAAAATAACCTACTTCATTTATTTCTGTAGCAAAATTTGAACTATATAGCATTAGTAATGGGATAGATTTCAAATTCAGTCTTTTACAGAAAGTATCAGGTTAAGTGTATTACTCACAGGAAGAAAGAATCAGAAGAACTAGTTTGGTTTGAAGATCAATAGGAGGAAAGGGGTGATATTAACAGGAGTTTATTTTTTATTCTGATAGGCTAACGTTAATGAGCAGGTGTTGGTCAAAATATCCTTCTAGTTCACATTTCTGTTAGTCTTAATTTGTGCACATAACCTTTCTGTGTCATGTGTAGCAAAGGCCACAATTAATCAATGCGAGTTCACTGATAAAAACTAAGAAAAATTGACAACCTCTCTGCCTGCTTTCAGTACAAAATATCTTCCCCACCCCCCGCCAATATTGAGTTGCTACATTATACATTTTTAGAGGTTAGGTGGACAGAACCAGTAAAGAGCAAAATATCGTACCAATCTGGGTGACTTAGACCTCAAGAGAGCATCCATTCCTGTACTGTGCTCTGAAACAACATAACGTCTCCTCACGAGCAATAAGTAATCTGCTGCCTCATGGCAGCATGGGGAAGCCTCACAAATGAAGGCAGGTGGAGACACTTGTGTAATTCTCTATACAAAGCCTAACTATTTCAGCTCTGTGCAGGAGATATACAGAATATTTGGAAAAGTGACTATTTATTTGAACCCTCTGATATGGTCCTGAAAAATAAATCACCGAAGAACTTGCAGAATATGAAGACACTTCTGAGCACATAGTACAAGAATAATAATTCTATCTGTAACTAGTCCTCTAACTCCATCTTCAACCCCATCTTAGGCACTGTTTCCTGGATAGTGCCCGCACAGAAGCTATCTTGATACACATCTCTTTACCAGGCATGTATATACAGATACAGGTGAAACTATAGCCATGCATAGTCAGTGTAGTGAAGCTAAATACTGGAAACTGAAAACAGAGTGTGAGATAATTCAATTATATTTATTTCTTTTGTGTGCAATGCTTACCTACTCTTTCTTTTTCTTTTTTTTTTCCTGTTGTCACGCCACTTTTTTACAATACAGTCCTCAAGTTTAACTTCTTCTGTTCTTTGCTGTCTGTTTCAACAGATTATATAGTGGCTTTTAAAGACAGACGTAATTGTAAAATACAGAACTCAGAGGAAGAGACTGTCAGCAAGTAACTTCTCAGACACATCAGGGACAAAAATATCTAGGAAATATACATGCTCATATAGGGGACATAATGGAGAAATTGAAGAAGTAGATCAAAATCCATATTTTAATCTTTTGATTTAATTTTTTGAGTTCAAGGGTTTAGGATTTTTTATGGAATTGCAAATTCATTGCTATAACATAGAGGGTTTTCTTGAAGAGTTCCAGTTTTCTAAGTTTTCTACAAATACATTAAGGGTTTACATTTTCAATATTTCAACCACACACACCTCAGAAAAAAAAAGTTAAAATAAAACTGATGGACGGGGAAGAAAAATGAATAATTCTGATTTAAAAAAAAAAGAGAGAAATGGCAGTAGGTTCAAGCACCTAAGGAGGGTAAAATGGCACTATACCATAGCATGCTTGGATAGCGCATTACCACAGAGCCCCCCTACAGAGCACAGAGACATTTTAGACATTCATGGCAATAGACAGGGAACCTCTGTTTGCATGAAGCTGCGTTGCCTACAGCTGTTATACAGGTAGTTTGGCTGCACAGTGTGTCCTACCGTGCATGGCACTCTGCCTCTGGCAACTAGTTCTCTTCCCTCTGTGCAACCTAGTCACTCCGGAATCATAATGAAGTCCAGTAGATTACTAAACTGGTAAAGTATATGATATAATGCGTGTGACCATGGAGATTGACATGAACTTGCCTTGAAAAATACATAAAAAAATAAAGGCAAAATTGAAGAAGAAAAATAGCTTATTACTCTTAAGAAAAGTCTAATTCTATCTATCTTTGACAAACACACCCATATATGTTTCTATTGCAATATCTCTTTCAACCTGCTGCTTCATGTAAATATCTATAGAAAATATCTATATATAGAAATTCGCCTAAAATGGATCTTGAAAAAGTTCTTCTCTTTTCCAACTTCACTGCAGTATTTTTCCTCACACATCTCTCTCACCAAAGATATACTTGCTTCTAAATGGCTGAGTTCACTGACTGTAATTTAAATATCTCCAATCCTCATTAATTTGCAGTTAGGAAATTAGGCCAGATCTGTATTCCTACTAATGTAAAAAAAATGCCTCAGGAAAATCAAAAGAATTTTAATGACATTTCTTTACGTAAATAAAACAGTCATGCAGTCCTTTTTTCCTGTTCTATTTTCATTGTGCTGGTTAAGGAGTGGGAATATACCCTTATAATCGAGCCTGATTTATATAATATGCTAATTCATAAGTGGTGGCTCATCTTTGGTAATGTGAACTTAGAGAACTCTTTACAGAGTGCAATGAGGACAGAGGTTTTTTTGCAGACTTCCAGTGCACTTCAAAAAGAGTGGTATTTCATGTGTTCTTGCAGAGATGCTGTACTATCTCAGCCATGTGAAGCTGGCTTTCTTGCCTATGTCTACAGATAGTTGTAGTTATAAGGGGTTTAGTGAATTCATTTAATTTATGATTTATCTATAGTTGGTCATTTTTCATTTACTTTCTTTTTCTCATACATATGCAAAAGAAGTAAAAATAATTTCATTTCTGAGGAAAAGTACACTTTAAACCCAAGTGGAACCTGTGAAAGAAGGGTTTGACCAGGACTCAGCAATTAAAGTTCAGGTCTCAGTAGGGTGCAGGACTTTTGAGTGGCTTGAAGACTTAATTCTCCAGTATTCTACCAAGAGTGTAGGTGTCATTGGTATTTTCCTCTGTGAGGACCATGATGGCAATCCAGATAGGTGAGAAATTTTCCAAAGAAAAGCTTCCCTGAGAAAACAATTTCATTCATGTATGTCATATCTATCTGAGATAATTTGTTTTCAACCAATTTCCATAAAAACAAAATAAAACAAACAACCACAAAAAAACCCCACAGTATTATAGAAATGTGCCTGCCTTGTGGGCTATTAGCCACTCAGGCCTCTCAAGAACTATTGCAGTGGATGAGGCCTTGTCCCTGGACTATTCAGGATTAGAGACCCGGGGCTTCTATTTAGATGGTGGTCAGAACCATGTCTGGTATCTTCTCTATGATGGGACCAGAGGGATGTCATGGGCCAAACAGTTCTTTAGGAATAAGATATCTTCCCATATCTTGAGAAGATACTAGAGTGAGAATTAATGGAGAGGGATAAATGGGGTAACTGATTGTTTGGTTTTGTTTGAGACTAAATAAGTGGGTGTGTTTTCTGGAATGAAAGATGGATTTTTTGCATAAGAGATTAAAAATTCTAGGTTTCACTCTAGGTTGTATATACACACACATACACACTGTTTTCCGGAAAGGCCACAATTAATGTAATCATATTACATGCATATGTTTATATATAAATAAAAATATTTATATACATGATATACATATGTGCTATATAATAATATATTCCCTTCCTGCTTTACATATACACTGGGATGTGAATCAGTTCAGCATTAAGTCTCCAGAATGTAGGCATCTGTGCAGGCTGGTTCAAAGGCAATAGTGCCTTGTTAGTAGCTAATGGGTGCCTTGTTAGCAGCTAGAAAGTTAACGGCGAGGATGTCAGTCTTGTCAGCAGGTGGGGGACAGAGCTGGAAAAGGAGGAGGACTGCGAACCGCCTCCCCGCCCCGTGCGGAAGGTCTTGTCAGAAGGAAGGATACGGAGCCAGGACAACCGCACAGGTGGCGACGTGCTGACTGGCTGTGAGCTTTGCAACACTCGTGTTAAGAGAGTATAAAAAGAAATTGGTTTGAAAATAAAGTTGTCTCACTCTGCACCCCAAGCTGAGTCTATTTCTTCACAAGGTGCAACATAGAGGAAACTTCAGCTGTGCCCATATCTCAAACCACTGCTGTATTCAAGGCATATTTATGACAAACCTGAGTTACCAAAATATATGTGCATACTGTAACATACCTTTGCATAGATATTTGTACAGAATTTATAGAGAAGACCCTGGACATATAGGAGCATATGATCTTCTGAAATGGCAACTGGAAGTTGGGGATACGTAAGAGTGTCTGAAATGGAAACCGGTGTTTAGCCACCTTAACCCTGCCCCTAGGCATGAAGGTCAAAAAAGCATATACAGTGATACAGCTTACACTAAACTGAGGACCTAGAATCTCCCAGTTGCATTGCTCTCTAAGCTTTAGTGATCAGGACTAGATCTGCAATCTCGTAATTGGAGTTTAGACAGACGTAGACATCGCCTTGTGGAAACTTTGACTGATGTGTCTTAATTCTGAATGAATCCAGCCTTTGCTGATGTACTAAGGTCAGGCAATCTGCCTCTGCCCCGTTTTCCTTGTCTATAAATGAAGACAATACTGAAAAGCAATCTTGTAGTCTAGTTGGATTAACATTTGAATTTCTCTCAATGATGAATAATTTGTGAGAAACTCACATGCACTCTTCTGCAAATACAGTCTTTATTGAAGGATTTCCTCTCAGTTTCCAGTCATATAATTTACTGCCTCTGCTGATGAGAAGAGGATGAAATCTCCTTTCTGAGATCTAGACATATTGTTTTCCTCATACAGGGAATGACTCTGCAGAAGAGTTTTAAAGTTGGCTAAACATTTTCTTCTATGTAGCTTTTAAGTATCTTTACTACTCTATTGGGATTTTTTTTTCTATTCAAACACAGTAATACTTCAACTTTCCCTTTTTTGTTTTAACTGCTCATCATGTCTTTTCTTTTTAACTACAATCATAATAATGATTCTTATCTTCACACACATTAGCCTTCCCTAGATGCTTATCAATATAACAGGGAAAGTTTATGTTGGCATGAGTTATACTGAAAGAAATACACCCAAGGTGTTCACCAGGAAAGAAAAACATCATAATGTGCTGGTATCTTGCTAGGAAATTCATATACCACAGTAATTACAGCATCTGTGTGTGATCTCTCAAGACTTAGGGTTCATAAAGAGTGTTTGACTGGAAAATTCTCCATCCTCCTATCATCCTCCAATTTAATTCCTAGAAGAAATCTATATAATTTACACTATTTAAAATTAGTCTTTTTTAGCTTTCTTTTCAGTAAAGTATCTTGTCAAGCTAGATGGTTGGTACTCATCCCTCTAGATTAATCAAACTGCAATTGATTTCCAAAATGCTAGGATTTCTTTTTTTTTTTTTTCTTTTCCTTTTCCTTTCTTTCTCTCTTTTTTTTTTTTATTTTTTTTGACTACTGGCTTCCAAATATCAAGAGATTCATAACTGCAGATTATGTACTTGCAAATAAAGAAGAACAGAATGAAAGCTAATAAATTAAGATATCTGTTCCCAAACAGGTGTTTATAAAAGTGATTTTTTCACAGTATATTTTTTCAAGATGCTATCCATGGCTTTTATAGTGTCATAACAAGGCTCTGATATGCTGCCTTGGTATAACAAAATATTTTTATGTGGACTTCTTCTGGCCAAAGCACAGGATCTGCTATAGCAGCATACAAAAATTAACAGGCAATCATACAAAAAAAAAAAAAAAAAAAGTAATAATAATTCCCCATAACAGTCTCTAAAAGCTTGTGCTAGCCAGATGGTCTACTCTCTTGTTATAGTCATGCCATTGTGCCAGAACGAATTCAACCTCATTGCACTAAAAAGGGGTAACTTCTGCTTTGTATAATTGCTAGAGTGTCTGACTGTTAGGGAAGCCTATAATTTGAATCTTTGGAGTATATTTGTTTTTCTTGGTCCTCTTTGCTGTGAAGCTTTTAGAAATTAAAGTATTTTCCAAAACAGCAACTTTAACCTAAACAGAAATATCTGAATATCCTCTGACAGCGAGCAACAGAATTGTCATCTTTAGGTGTATTGACAGAAGTCCCGCATGTACAGAAACAAAAATTTTGTGAAATTTTTAGAATTCATTCCATCAGTTTAACTTTTTTCCTTCACAATGTTCTTATATACCAATTTTCAAGTTGATAGAAGATATCACAATGAAGATATCACATTTTCTCAAACCTTAGTTCAGATGTTCTTAAATTGTATGTAATTATAATTTCTGAGGGCAGTAAATAGATCCACTTCATGCATGCGGCAACTTTAACATGCAGCACTCACAATGCTTATCACTGTGGATTTTTTAAATAGTGTAAAGCAACAGGCCAACAAATTTTCACATACAAAATGCAAATGTGTGAGGATTACACAGTTCTACTTACCATATTATGAAAAGCATCTTTCCCCCATAGATCTGTACTGAATTCAATGCTCTTGGGGTGCATCAGGCAATTTGTAAATCCCAGATGGTTTGGTATGAGGTAGATGCTGTGGTACTCCATCAAAATAGCAATGCTTCTGGGCAGATAAAACATCGTGCTTTTCAGCATTTACACATATTCATAAGTTAAATTTTAGACACTAGAATCAAAAAAAAAGTGCCCAAGTGTGCTAGGGAGACTCTTGGAGTTCTATTAATTCTATTAATGCCCACTTTGTTAATCTTCATGCACATACATTATTGTTCTTAACAGTGTTAACATCTTAGCAGTTACTTAAGCCATTTTAATTTTTCTCTTTAAAAGTGATATTGCATAATACAAAAAACATGCTTTAGGAAAAATCTATTGATGCATTTTGATATTTAAGCCAAAAATCTGACAAGTACAGAAGAGCAGATGTTTTTTTCTTGCCTCCTCTTTAAGTAGAATCAATACATTGAAATCCATTATCCCGAAGGAATTTAGCCATGTAATCATCCTCCATATAGCTTGTCCAAGCACATGGATGAGCTAATGAGGTGCAATGGCCAGAAAGCAAGAAAGAGACACAAAGCAACATGTTCAAAAGGTTTTACAGATCAAGCAGATGCAGTAAAATGGTGACTCTCTAAATACCTCTCTAAATAACATAAGGCTATCTCTCCTTTACATATATGTCTATGTGGACAGACATTATTGGGCTTTTTTTTTCCGTCAACAGCTTAAGTGTTTGTCCATTTGCTTCAGTTGCTGCCATGCTTCAAGTAGTAGCCATACATAGAGGGAAGCCTATTTACAGGAAAGGGGAGTAAAATATATATGGCAGTTTTGTCAAACCCCACAAGACTGATATTGTTATAGATCTACATACTTTGAGCACACTTTCACATAACAAAAGAGCTTTGATGCCAAAAAACAGAGGGAACGCCCTCAGAGGTAAGACCTTCCGTGTTTCCAAATGTAGAATTCAGGGAAAAAAAATCGAGTGGGTTGGGGAGAGAGGGGGAGCTCTTCAGTGCCTGGACATTAACGTTAAATCCAATATATGAAGGAAATAATCTTTGCCTGAGTAAACTCAGGGATTCATGGTGAGCCATCTAGCAAACACCAAGAAAAGCTCCATTTGGATCAGTTCACCAGGAATTGTTGTGCAAGCTAAGTTACTTCCTAAACTTTAAAATGCTGTGTGCACTCACCATTTCTAATCACTGTACAGAAAGTAGGCATTTTGACCCCCAAACTTCTGCCATTTGATAGAAAATGTTCCTATACAAATGTCAGCCAGAACACCTCATATTTATCAATTCTCGTGAAAAATATGGAAATCTAAGCACTAGCAGCCCACAAGCAAAATTTTACAAGCATTTAGGGACAGAGGATGGTACCTACAATACACAAGAGTTAAAAAAGGAATGTTGTTCTTTAAAGTCTTCATGTGAGTGAAAAGAAATAACCACATGATGGCAGCAGAATAAAGGAAGTGAGAAAGGGCCTGATGTCCCCTTTCATGACCAAATAAGAGAATTTTAGGGATTCATCTTCACCAGTATTGATAGGGATTAGTTTGTTTGCCTAGTTTGAAACTGAAGCATCTCCAAGAGCAAAGCAGTAATTAAATAAACAGACAAACACACAAGCAAACAAACAAAAACTTAATCAAGTGGATGGACAGATGCAAAAAGTGGAATATTTGCAAGCAAGAAATAGCATCTCCTGAACACCCTGGCACACTTCTGCTCAGCTGTAAGAGTAATCAGAACTCCATTTTCATTGTTGCAACTCTTGTCCATCAAATCACAAATATCTCATTATATGCTGTATCATTCATGAACGTTATCCTTACAATAAAAACTGTCCATTTATGGGCAGGCATTAGGATGTTACTAGTAACTTTGATGTTTTGCTGGATTGGGATCGTTTCAAGGGGCTTTGGAACATCTGAAATCCTTTCTCCCTCCTCCCTTACAAGTTTTCTCATCCATGCCCTCTGCAACCCCAAGACACTTCCGATCTTCTTTACAGGCTGATGACTCTTCCCCATGAATCCCACCAATGCTGGAGGTAGCAATACAAGATGGCATTAGGCTCCGTTTGCTTCCCTTTCCCTCCCCATGTGATCCCAACAGTATTACCATTTAATATCCCTGGTGTTCTTTGCTATCATATCCACTCTGAATCAGTACACAGCGTTGTATTATTCACCACTGTCATTGGCAAGTGTAGTGTTGCCAGGTGTCGTGGTTTTCCAAGATAGCATTGGGACATAGCAATTTGAAATAAGTAGAAGGAAAGACACAATGCACAAGTAAGTTGTCAATTTCTTTCCCCACAAGATGTTTTGGATGCTATAAGCTTACACAGGTTTAAAAAAAATGGGCCAAATTTGTGGAATAAAAATCTCTCAACAGTGTGTATTAGAAAGACATCATCTGAATTGGGTCAATGGAGACAAGGAGAGAGTTTTGAAAAGTATCACTCTGCAGTTAACTTGTTCTTAAAGTTTATCCCTTATGAAAAATATGTTCTGGGCTAAATAAAATTTTGGTCTGACTCCATATTGACATTCTTATTTTCTCAGGTTCATATGAAATACTGGGGATCTCTTTTTATTTTATTTTTTTCCCCTCAGAAGTTCAACTTTTGAAATTCCTAAGTTTACTGTCCAGCTAAAGCTCATAACTGAGAAGAGAAGCTAGAAGTGGGCTGATGGTTTGTAAGGAGAACCACTGATATAGGGCAATGGCTTAAGTGAGCAAGCAGAAAGAAAGTACTGAAAAGTCTAATTCGTGAATTGAATTTACCCTTTTCACTAAAGGGAATCCATATCTACCCGTTTAAATCTCTCTGACTTGAAAGCATCATAACAGTGTCAACACCATTTTTTTCTCATATACAGCTTGCTTTCTAGTGCAGGTTCACATGATTTAAATGTTCCACCTACTTCACCAATTTTCAGAGTAACTTTGGTTTAACCTCTTCCTCCCTATCAAAAGTACTTTAAAAAAAGTGCTTCAGGCAAATGGGGTTTTGGACAAGGTATTGCACATTTTGGGGAGGAGGAGGCTAAAGTATCACATATGACAATCTAAAGAATGCTCGTTGAGAAGATTCCTTCCATCCATAAGCTGAAAGTGTTTCCCAAGGTAAGGAAGAAATGTCATTCTTAAGAGAAGTGAGATTTTTCTATTTTTTTATTCTGTAGGGACAGGTCTGAACCTACAGACCAAATGCTTATTAGGCCTTCTGAATTTTGTTGAAAATCTTACAAAAACAATACTATATCAAATTGAAATGACAGCACATTTTACACCCACCAAAGACGAAGTCATCGTTCATTAAAATTTGCTGTTAGTTATTGCAATTAATTAATTTCTTCATGACAAACAAATAACTATGGAACATAAATATACACAAAAACACATGTTCAGAGATTTCTATTAGAAAAATAACTTAGTTATTAAGTTTAACTCTAGGTTGGGTATGAATACAGCGGATATTGTCTCAATACCTGAATATTTTCTTTTAATGAGGGACATTTTTGTTAAGAGGAAGATTATGAAAATATCCAATACCAAACAGTTGGTCTTGCTAATGCTTAAGTTTCCAAATAGTCTGTTCATATGTCTAAGTAGATAATTAATAAAAGATGAATGGCACAATATCAAAAGACATCTGTGTTAGCTGCAGAAATATAATGAAGGCCATTTCAGAACAAAACCCACAAATATTTCTCAGTTCAAAAGACTGAACTGAATCTTCAATAAAATCTTTTTAGCTCACTACAGTGGTTTGCACATATGGCACTTCCTATCCACAAACTTCTTTAAATTCTCCTTAGGGACATGAATTGTACTACAGGTGTATTTTTAAATGTCATCGTAAAAAAAAAGATAAACAGAACAGTGAACAAAAGGGTCTTTAGTCCATGGAGTGATCTAATCTTTAAGTGTCCTATTTGGCAAGGGCATGTAGGACCCTGCCATTGGTTGTGAAAACATGTACGTCCATTATAAAGTCAAGGAAACGTGATCTGTGACAAGGGTTTTCTATGGTCAAGGTGTGGCAAAGAACAAACTATATTGACTAGGAAGTCCATTCCAGCTTTTGTAAAATTCAATGAAAAATAAATCATTTTCTTACTCATTTAATTGTTTAGATTGAGCTAAATATGTGAAGAAATACTCATTAATTTTAGATCTCAGTAATAACATTTCTTGTAGAATAACCCCCCAGTTATTTTGCAACTTTAGCCTCCATCTTGATATAGAAAATTGAGAGGGAGGGTGCAGGACTGAAGCAAATTTAATTTAAGTTGCAATCAGCATTCTAGGCATATAAGAATTAATTTTACAGTATTTATGTAAGAATATGTGATAATGTATGCTATAGAAAATGTCTTTTGAGAATTACTGCTTACTTCAAATCAAAATATAAAAATAAGAAAGACATGATGAAATTAACAGGTAATATATGCAAAACCAATAAAAGTGAATAGTTTTGCATGATATGCATAGCTGGACTGCATGACTTACTGCCAAAAGAAGTGCTGAAGAAAAGTAATTTAGTGAGAGGTAAAAATAAATTGTACATTTACACAGAGAGCAAAAAATCCAGAGTTATAAATGTTATTACTAAAAATATATTCTGGAAGAAATATTAAACTATGCTTCAGGGCTCAAATCAAATCTCAGTAATAAGCAAAATGATGAAGCCCAATGTACGATGTCTACTTTTCCTTCTGAAATAGCCCACCCTTTAAAATAGTGGATTAAAAGGATTTAGAACTTTACTCAGCATAACAGCTGTCAAATAACCCAAAGTATGAATTGTCTGAAAATTGGCTCATTCTTTCATAGTCACAGTTTTCCATGGGTGACATCTCAGTATAGATTTCTCCCAGTCACATGGGGCTAAAAGATTTCTTGGCTTCTTCCTGCTTCCTCACTTTGCCCAAGGAAGATGACCCTGGATGAACAGCCAGGCAGAATGGCAGAGAAGCAGGAACTCGGAACCGTGGGGATTCCCCTGCTTGTTGCTAAATTTAACTAATCAAATGGGGAATTTTAACCAATAAAGAAACAGGGACCTGTGAAGAACTATGACAATTTACTCGGATATCTGCTGCAGAGGTAGAGCTTTGTGCCATCTTGTGCCATCAAGCAGATGGTATGATTCCAACTATACCTTCAAATATGATTTTCTGACCCAAAGGAATGAAGTGCAGCAAATATGAAGAAATGAAGGGGAAGGGGAAGAGGTAGGGGAACAGAAGGTGAAGGCAAATGGGAAGTGGAAGGTGAAGGTAAATGGGAAGTGGAAGTGGAAGGGGAAGGAGGAAGGAAGGGAAGGCGAAGGGGGAGGGAAGGAAGGGAAGGGGAAGGGAAGGGAAAGAAAAGAGAAATTAAAATAGGTTCTGTGGGAGATAGCTTGAGAGGTTCTGACTCATATTTTTATTATGAGTCATAATTATATTGGCAAGGACTACTAATTAGTTAAGTATATTAATTTTATAGAACACTACTAGATATATGATAACATACATTCAAGAAATATTTTCAAAACATAACAGTTTGCTTTGGAAGTATAATTTTAGTTTTGAAGCATCACTTTTATTTATAAATTAACCTAAAAATTTAAGTGATTTTCCTTATTTTGTAAATAACCCAAGAATATTAACATAGCAGGGAGTGAAAAATGCTGTAAGTTCATGTTAAGAAGTATTGTGATAAATGCATTTTTTTTTTTAGCTGGAGATGAATTTAGGAGTACCTTAAGAACACACAGTTACTCAGGAGAAGAAAAAAAGTATATCTGCAGCACCAGAAAATAATTCCTGCATTAACAAAGAAATTTGAAATCATACTCATCCCATTTACTTTCAGTCTTCAGAACTGCTTAAATGGCACAAAACTCTCCAGCTCCCTAAGCTTATCATTTACTTTCTCATAAGATTGTAGCTCAGCAGTCTTTAAAACTGTGGATAGAATCTGATATTTAAACAAGTATTAATATATAAATACAAATATATATTGTAGAAACAAAGCTGAAACAACGTAGGTGTCAGATTCACACTTCACAGATATTAAAGAGCAAGTAACATTAATTTTATTCTGTTACCTATTTTTCAGTCTCATGGTAGTGCTATTAAAATCAACTTTGGATTGTAGTATTTGGACAAGTGACCAAAAAACACAAAATTAATTATGTCATTAGTGATAGAACCTCATTAGAAATTCCACAAATCTCAGAATTGCAACTGAGCCACTTCAGAAATAAATGACAATGCAACAAAGGTAGTGAATATAATAATTGATTTTCCAATCTAACAATAGGAAGATGCCAAATAGAATTTCTTAATTAGACTTATAACTATATAGATTATATTATATATCCTAAAGATCAAAATAATTAAACTGGAGGAGGCTGAGGAGGCTTCTGATTAGATAACATCTTTGACCTCAAGTCAACATAGTAGGCCTTAATTTATCTGTTTGTTTAGAATTAAAAGTTAATCTTTTCCAAACTAAGAGGGAAAGAGTCAAGCACAACAAAACTATTGAAAACTTTCCTTTCTTTCAAAATTTAAACTTTCTTAAACTTAATTTCCTCATTTTATTTCTACAATTTTGAGCGTTATAAGATTGCCTTTTTTTTTTGTAGGTACATCCAAACATAATCAACAAAACCAGCTAGTTGTGTGGTGAACACATCATCTAGTACCTACATTAGAATGTGCTAAGGAAAAATATGCTATGCACATATCACAAATAAATACTTGTGAATAATCATAATGAACTGTTGGAAGAAGGCAAGGGAAGAGAAGGTAAAGCAAAGCATACTATTAAATTCTTTAACAGTAAACTATTCATTAGGGAACAGGCATAAAGATTGAAAAAGTTTTACAAATAAAGCTACATTGTCAAATTGAGCAGATCTAATAATATATTGGATAAAATTTTCAGAACTGTAATATGAATACATCATTTGTAATATGAATTTATGGCAAATATCTGGGTTTAAATTAGTCAAAATAAGAAATCAAATGTGTAAGATCATATACCTCCATTCTGAAGAGAGCACTGTTTTTGCTGGGATAGAAAATGAAGAGATGAAAAAAATGCTTTCTGCATTCTGTGTAATATGCCATAGTTGGAGGCTTCATGTAAGAAGAAACTAAGCTAATCTTGGTGACAAGCACAGGAACTTAGCAGAAGGCCCAGAAAAAATACTCAGTCTGTTGAGGGAAGTCAGTTGTTGACAAAATAATACCTAGGCCATCGTACCCAGATATCAAGAGATCAAAACAACCCAAATGTGTTTTGACAACTATCACTTTATTTCTCATTTGACTTTGATTACCTAAAGCAGGTCCAGCAAGAGTAGGTTGTTCAAAGCCTCATCCAGCTGCATTTTAAATATGTCTGGGAATGGAGATGCCACAGTCTCTCTGGCAACATGTGTTTGATCACCCATCTTCACAGTCAATTAAATAGTCTTATATGGAGTTCGACTTTTGCATGTTCCCTCCTGTATCTCATGCCTTTTGCTCTTTCACAGCACATCTCTGGGACGAGCCTGACCCAGTCTTCCTCCAGTGAGGTAGTTGTAGACAGCAAGAATGTTTCCCCCTGGGTTTCTCTTCCTCTGGCTAAGCCAACCCTGCTTCCTCATCCTCTCCTCACATGCCCTGTGCTCCAGCTACCTTGACCAACTTGGTGAGTGGTCACTGGTATAGCTGCAAGAGAAGCTGTGGTATGTCACCTCTGGAGATATTCAGATTGGACAAGGCCCTGAGCTACTTGCTCTAGCTGGATTTGCTTTGGGAAAAAGCTGGATGAAGTTACCTACTGCAGGATGTTTTTCCTGGAGGTGCTTTGATCTGGAGGCTGCACAAGGAGAGAGGGAGCCTGGTGGTTCCTTCCAATCCGCGTGACTCTGTGATTCAATAATCTCTACTGTGATATTCAGCTCATAATGAGGTACACCTCCAGAGAAGGTTGTTGCTCTTGTTTCAGTGAGAGTGGGATGGAAAAGGGTAAATGAACTCAATTACTTCCTAGGCCCATGGGCAAGGTGCCCATTACAGTTCAGCCTAGGGCTGTCAGTCGCCGGCCTGATGATGCTGCCGTTTTTTCTGTCTCCAGCCCAGCCATTGGCCCTGAATGGTCCTTGGCCCTAGCCATGGGTCACTGGTCTCCTGGACGAGAACCTGAGCTGTAGTTTTGTCTCCAACCCTTTCCCTGTCCCCATATCCTTTTGCTCCTGGCTGGAGCCTGGCCCTGGCTGACTCACTCATCGAGCCTGGGATCCACAACAGACCTTGCTGGCAGCACCTAGTTCTACTCGGTTCTACTGTGCCAGTTCTACTGGCACAACCGGCCAAGGCCACACTCCTGGCTCTCCTGTACCTCAGAGGTAGCTGGCCCTCACTGCACCCAGACACATAAAACAGAAAGTACCAGAAAGCAAATTCCATAAGAAGATAACATTAACTTACACAGAATTTTGAAAATTTACCAGAGGAAATAGATGGCAACAACACACAACTTTCTTTAGTCTCGGTGCATCCAAATAAATAATTTACTGTTTGTTTCATGAATTCTAAGAAATGGGTAAAGAATGATGGCTCCTCTTCAGATAGCTTGGGTGTACAGTTCTGGCAGAGAACCAACATACAGTTCCGATCTCCCACCGCTGGATTCAAGTGAATTGCTAGCAGTAAAGACAACTTTGTCACACAGAATCCTGGTTAGCAGCTTGTCACAGAACTACAGCTAGGAGCAGAACAGGAGGAGACAATTTATAATGAGTGGGAAACTAGGCATGCGAAAAGTGAGTCTTTTTTATCTCTTTTCTCGCAACATGAACTTAGTAGCATCTTTGGTAATATTCTGAACTATCATCACATTTATATTGTTCCAGCTCTAAGAAAGGAGAAAGGATAGAGTACCAACACATCTAAAACTAATTAAGTTTAAATGAGAATATGAAAATAGGAATGAACTCTAAAATATGAGTTTTCTTAATGCCATCTTTCAAAAGATATACTTCTGGGACAACAGAAGTGGTTTAAGACTCCTAGGTGGAAATTAGGCAAGAGTTTAGAGAACAAAAAAACTCACAGTTTTAAAAAAAATAGATATAAAAAATATGATAAAATACATGAAAGGCGTATTTATTGTATTTTCTTTTCAAATGTGGACAAGTATAATAAGTAAAATCGTATTAAAAATATCCAAGGAGCAGATTATATTTCATTTTAGGTAGAAAGAACTCTGTGTGCTGCTCTTTATTTATTTAATTTTCTGCTGGAAAAACATACAGACTGTTGGGTTTTGCTTCAATAGTAAATCAAAATCAAAATATAGCAACTATTTACATAATTCAGAATAGTCTTTCCAATGATTAATACTTCCTGCATGGAGGACTCTTCATTAAGACTCTTAATTTATCCTTTTGATAGTTTGATTAGCTCTCCAAAGTTCAGAATCAGGTTTATGACGCTAATGCACAGATTATGGAAAATAAGAGGAAAAGATGTATATAAAAACAATAGGAGGAAAAGAACATGTAGGTAGTTTGATTTGTTATGCCGCTTGGGATTCCAAATGAAAAGAGAATTTAAAAAATAAGTAAATTATAATGAGCTGTTCCCTAGCCAGAAAGTAACGAGTGATTTAATGTTGGTGGGGAAATGGAATGTGCCAAGAGATATGTAGGAGAAAAAGGAATATCAAGTTAATTTAGGAGGGATACTCTTAGAGGGCTGCAGGGGTTAAATTTGCTAGTTCTCCTCAGTGAAGACAGAATATGATGCCTCCTTCACTTCCAGGCTAACCAAACAATCAATAGTATGTGGGATTTTCCCACTTAGGAAATATTTCCATCTGTAAAAAGTGACATGGGTTACCATAACTGAAGGTACAAATCACTTTTACTGGATTTCATAAAGTACCTTCTTGGAATTATTTCAAAATATTTGTAGCATGTTAAACAGACAAACAACGGTCTTTTTTCTTTTTTTTTAACTAAGTAGCAGGACCAATGAAATAGACTGCTCCTCTTCCTCTGCTCCTCTTCCTCTTTTCCTTCCGCTGCTCCAATATCCTGATGTGTGCTATGTCTTCCACTGCATTAAGGGTATTCACCCTTAAGACTTTTTGCAATGCTCTTAGATTCTCTCTAACCATTCAAACTCTACTCCTGCCCTCTCATGAGCACTCTCAAATTTCTCTGTGTTCTAGGATGTTTCAACTCCAATTTTCTCTAAAACATTTTGTCGTTCAGCTATGACCCCCTAGAACCACCCAGGCCCTCCTGCTTTGTCAATCTATTTAGTTTGCCAGAAAGGCATCAGGCACCACAATCCTTGCTGTGGTGTATGTCAAATGGTTGGCTCATATAGCCACCTACTTTCACAAAACTTAAAAGAATTGAATAGCTTTGAGATAGATAGACCTTGTCAAGTATGGCTCAAAATGAGGACAGGGGGACGGGAAGGGAAGGGACGG
>JAWLRI010000390.1:2667624-2678233 GCA_034781795.1 Crypturellus tataupa
GAAAGGAAAGGAAAGGAAAGGAAAGGAAAGGAAAGGAAAGGAAAGGAAAGGAAAGGAAAGGAAAGGGAAAAGAAAAGAGTTACTGGGGAAAGAGAGATGGTGATTGCCAGTTAGAAAAAATATTCACATAAACCAGATTTCCTTAGGAAGCCTGATTAGCAAAAGTGAGTAAATAAGAACAGTATCTAGCCATTTGAATTTAGTATGTTCAACTACTGAGTAATTCAGAGCTGTGAAGAGATGAAGGGTTACTAGGACTATAGATTTGCTGCATTCTACAAGGCAATTAGAATAGCTACTATGAAGAGTAGGATTTTGATGCTCAGACATGAAACAGAGATTTCCTAAAAACCCCTGCAGGACACTACTAGCCACAGGCCTCCAACCAGACTCAACCCCATTTATCACCACCCTCTGGACTCTGCCATCCAGCCAGTCCTCAATCCATTTCATTGTCCACTCATCTAGTCCACACTTCCAGAACTTTCCTGTGAGGATGTTACGGGAGACTGTGTCAAAAGCTTTGCTGAAGTTAAGGTAGACAACATCCACAGCTCTCCCTTCATCCATCCAGCTGGTCACCACATCATAGAAGGCTATCAGGTTCGTCAGACATGACTTCCCCTTGGTGAATATATGCTGACTACTCCTGATCAACTTCTTTTCCTTGACATACGTATAGAGATGGTCTCTAGGATGAGCTGCTCCATGACCTTTCCAGGGACAGAGGTGAAGCTGGCCGGCCTGTAGTTTCCTGGCTCCTCCCTCTTGTCCTTTTTGAAGGCTGGAGTGACATTGCCTTTCCTGCAGTCCTCCAGCATCTCCCCTGCTCTCCATGACTTCTCATAGATGATGTAGAGCAGCTGAGCAATGACCCCTGCGAGTTCCCTCAGCACTCTTGGGTGCATCCCATCCAGGTCCATAGAATTATGGGTGTATAATTTGCCTAAATAATCCCTAACCCAATCTTCCTCAAACAGCGGAAAGTCCTCCTCTCTCTTAGTTCTCTCTCTTCACTCTGGGCTCAGTACATGGGGACCAATCCTAGCAGTAAAGACTAAGGCAAAGAAGGCATTTAGTAACTCTGCCTGCTCAGCATCCTCCGTCACCAAGGCATCCTCCCCATTCAGCAGCGGACTAACATTTTCCCTAGCCTTCCTCTTGCTGTTGATGTATTTGTAGAAACCTTCCTGTTACCCCTGACATCTCTTGCTAACTCTAATTCCAAACAGGTCATGGCCTTCCTCGTTGCATCCCTGAATTCTCTGACAATGTTCCTATATTCTTCTCATGTGGCCTGGTCCTTCTTCCACACTACATACGTGCTCTTTTTCTCATCAAGTTTACCCAACAGCTCCTTGCCCATCCACACAGGTCTCCTGCCCGCTTTGGTCATCTTCTTTCTTATAGGAATGCACTGATCCTGAGCTTGGAGGAAGTGATGTTTGAAAGCAGCCAACCCCCTTTCCTTCTAGGACCCTTTCCCAGGGAATTCCTCCAAGATGCTCCATGAAGAGGTCAAAGTTAGCTCTCTTAAAGTCCAGGGTTGTAATCCTACTTCTTGTCCAGCTTCCTCCATGCAGGATCATGAATTCTATCATCACATGGTCACTGCAGCCAAGACTGCCCCCAATCTTCACACTGCCAACTAGACCTTCTCTGTTTATTAGTATCAGGTCTAGCAGCGCCCCTCCCCTTGTTGGCTCATCAACCACCTGCACGAAGATATTATCTGCAATGTTCTGCAGGAATCTCCTGGACTGTCTGCTCCTAGCTGTTTGATTGTCCCAGCAGACATCAGGGTGGTTGTAGTCCCCCATAACGACCAGGGCCTGGGATTGTGAGGCTTCTTGCAGCTGCCTGTAGAAGCCTTATCCACTTCCTCTGCCTGGTCAGGAGGTCTGTAGTAAAATCCCACGACAGTGTCACCACTGTTGGCCTGCCCTTCAGTCCTCACCCACAAGTTCTGGACCTGCACTTCGTCTTTCCCTATGCTGATCTCCATACATTCCAGTTGCTCTGTCACGTAAAGAGCAACTCTGCCACCTCGCCTTCCTGACCTGTCCTTCCTAAAAAGCCTAAAGCCATCCATGGCCATGTTCCAGTCATGGCAGCTGTCCCACCATGTCTCAGTAATTGTGATGAGATCATGGTCTTGCAACCACACACGCATCTCCAATTCCCCTTGTTTATTCATTATGCTGTGTACGTTTACATAGAGGCATTTGAGTTGGGCACTCAATGTGCCTCTCTTTCTAGCTGGGACAGCTGGAACTTGACCATGTGGGCCTTCAGAAGTTTTCTTATTTTCCCATCTAGCCTCTTTGTGCCCTACACAGGCTACGGAGTAAGGGGGCTGCAAGTAGCCTGACAGGTCATTGCCTGCCCCATAACCTGCTTCCTCGATGATACCCCCTTCCCTCCTTGAATCTTATTTAAAGTCTTCTCAATGAACCCTGTTAACTCATGTCCCAGGGCTCTCTGCCCCCTTTGAGAAAGATGGATCCCATTAGAACCCATCATGCCTGACGCTATGTAAGGCTTCCTGTTACTGAAGCAACCAAAATTGTGACGATGACACCAACCACGGAAACACGTGTTAATGGAGCATGTCCTCCTATTTCTTTCTATATTGCTGTCATCACTGGGAAGAATGGAAGAGAATATGACCTGCACACCTGAGTTCCTAATTGTCTGTCCCAACTCCCCAAAGTCACTTTGTTCACCCTAGGCTGCACATTGCCACTTCTTCTCCTCCCACATGTAGGACCATCAATGGATAATAAATAGTCAGTGGGTCTAATCAGGCATGAGAGCTGCACATATAAACTCTCAGTACAGATTGCTTTAGATAAGAATCAGACTTACAGGACTTTTAAAACTGTTCTTCAATACAAGCAACAATAACAGAAATCTCTGCAGTCACTGCCCTTCATATACAAGCACAACTAATTCCAAAGAACTTGATATATCAAACTAAAATGGTGATGACTTAGCTGGGGAGACAAAGAGTTGGTGTATATCCCATTCTAAGGTTTGGCTATGAGGTTCATTATTTCTTGGAATGCATTTGCTTGTGAGTTCATTCCAGTCTCCAATTTGTAGCAATGAACACAAATGACAAAATACTTTTTTTTTTAACTGTAAATTTCTGAAGAAGTAATTTATGAAGAAATTACTTTATTATGAATTTTTATTCAGACTTTTTTGTACAAAATTAAAAATTATAGAACAAAATATTTTGATTAATGAAAAGGAATAATTCTTTGACCTGAAATGACAGAAAAAAAGACTTACAGTTAAGATAAAAAGAGTTTATTTTTTATCTTTTAGAAAGAATGAGATCAAGATTGTGATGGGTCTCCTTGCTGAATTCAACAAAATCCATACGTTCACCATATTATTATGATCTGTAGTTTTACAAAGTTATTTCCAATAAACTGAAGAATTATTTCTTCATTTAATGAAGAATTAGTAGATGAAAACCGCAGGAACAAAAGCAAGTCCATCATGAATATGCATCAATACAGAGGCAACAGCAATAGTGGGTTCATGGGCTAAGAAGGCGCAGCAGACTCCTGAGATGGAAACACAGGGCATGTAAAAGGCCAACCAGGGAAGACCCCTGAGAGGATAAGTACCAGAAAAATGTTAGGGCAAGAAAAATGTTAGGGCAAGGGGTAGAGAACTGTGAGGTCAACATGGAGGAACCTGTCTCACAACACCCGGGTGAGACCTGTTTTTGCTGTAAAAGGTGCACTTGAGGCACAAGGAAGTTAGCTTCTCTGCTCATTATCAGTCTTATTACACTCCTGGGAGGCATATTTGCCCACATGCCTGTCTGTTTATGAACATCCTTGAGTTTTCTACTTTGCAATAAAAGTGTCACAGAACATTTATGAAATAGGGATTCTCATTGTTTACAGACCTTGAACAGAGCTCCTTGCATGCATAAGCATTCACTCCAATCCTCATCCTCAACAAGAAACAAGTGCTGAATCATACTCATCCAAATGTCACTGAACTTCTCTTGGTTTAGGCTGCTGGCAGTTCAGCTCTCAGAGCCAGTGTCCAGGGACACAAAACTCTATTAAATTTGATGGAAATAACGTCGTCATTTGATTGATGCAGACAGTGACAGCAGGTATCAGACTTGTGGTCCATACGACTGCTTAGTGCAAGCTCAATCCTGGAAAACTAAATACTATGAGAATAAAGAAAGAAATCCTGTGGTTTTAACTGTTCATTGTTCATTTTTCTTAAGACTGTATTTTCTTTCTTAAAGCAATTTATTGCCTGGACAAAATAATACATGCATACATGTCTGTACGTAAGACAGACGTGCCAGATTCTATCAATCTAGCTCTGATAATGAAAAATCCATGGAAAGATATGGACATTTTAGCTGTAGTTATATTGTTTTTCTCATTTTATTTTTGATAAAACAATGGAGCATTAAACTTTTGGGAGCAAAAAACTACCACTAAGGTTTCTGTGCTGTGCATTCTAAGTCCTAGAACCATATAGAGAAGCTGCATAAAGTTCCTCTGACATTATGCTAGGAGAATATCTATCTGTAGATCTGGAGCCAGTAGTGGCTATCATGTTCTTCCTACAAGTCAGCAGAAAAGGTCTGAAATATTTTTGATCAGTCCAAATCAGCCCAAACCCCAAATCAACTACATGTGCCACAGAGCTGAAGACTTTCAGTCCTTTATCTGTTGTTCCTAGAAACAGTCTCTATGCTTTTTGATTTGTTAATGTACAGATCTAAAGTCCTCTATTAATCAATATAAGCTACCCCAAAGTCACAACACTAACCAGAAAGATCATCCATACATTTCACTAGACTGGCACACATCTTACTAGGATTTAAGAATGAACACGTGAAAAGTCTGTCTCTAGCGTGCAGGTATCATTAGCAGGTTCATCATAATTTGCCATATAGAGGCATCATTAGGTTTTGGGGGGCAATTGCTGAAAAAAACATAGAATGGAACTAAAACTGAACACGTTTTGCACGAAGGCTATACTGTGTATGTTCAAATAGCTATAGCTTTTAAATTCCAGTGTTTCCTCCTGGCCACTTGCTGCTTATGCTAATGTTTGGACCAGTTTTTCTGGGGAATTGTGTCAAAACTAATAAAGTACTCAGTAGGCTCCTGCATGACTTCCTAGAGTATGAATAGAGGATTCTAGATGTCTGGTAATAAAGCTTACTTAAAAGAATTCTGCAGTGCTTTGATGAATTGGAGCCAAAGTTCAGTAGTGCAACAACACTTGACTCATTTTGACCTGTTGCATTTGCTTTTCAACTATCTTTTCCTACATTGCAAGATTTTCAGGATAGGAAACTTTTCTTAATTCTGCATTTGAACCATAAAGGGGAGTACCATGTGATACTCTCTACTTGTCCTGATAAATCTACATCTGGAACTTCCTACTCTGTGACTGGATTTAAGCTAATCTATTTGAAATAAAGAGACATCTCCTAATTTTGTTTGGGACAAAATTTCCTTTTCTGACACTTGATTTATTTTTGTCTGTCAAGAGTATGGACAGAGTATGGTCAGAGTATGTCTGAGCTTCTGTCCAGGGTTCTTTGATGATCATTAAAAAGATATGCATTTCTAATGTATCTTAAGCTGATTTCTAAAGCAAGTCAGGTGACCTGAAAAAAAAAAATCCTTCCCAATCACTAGAAAGGTATCCTAATGTGAAGAAAGTTATCCTAAGTGAAGAACTAAGACATATATGTCTGCATATTAGATGTCTAATGTTAAGCAAGAAGTACTGAGATCTTTTTCTACAGAACTGCTGTTTCACGTATTATGCCTTTTCTTGAAATGTTTGATCATCTAAGCTTAGTGTTCTGCATTTGTCTCTGCTGAATTGCAACCAGTTTATTTAAATGATTTCTCTAATTTGTCAAGGTCTTTTAAAGTCTGTCCTCATATATGTTTACAGACCCTCACAACTTGATGTCATTGGAAATTTAATAAGTGCACTGCACTATTTAATCATTGACTACCTACTCAATGATTCAAGTCACTAATGAGAACATTGATGAGAACCGGGCACAAGACTGATCTCTGCAGAACACTGCCCAATACGTAATGCTAGAGAAGGAAGAATTGTTAATAACTGCTAAACATGGTTTCCTTACCATTTGTGCATCTGCATAGTAGTAATTTCATGAAGACCTCTCTTTCCTGTTTTGTTTATGAAAATCTCATAGGAAGCAGTTCAAAAAACACAGTGAGTTCAAAATACACAGCATAAGCTATTCTCTATATTCAGTGCATGCCATCAATAGAGAAGAAATTCCAGATGGTATGTTTTGTTTTCAATAAACAGGTTGTTACTCATCCACTTGCTCATTTCTTGAGTGTTTAAAAAATACACCTCAAGGAATTATTATTACAGTATAAACTGAAGTTAAGCTCTGTGGTCTATAATTTCTAATCCTCCTCTCTCCCTCTTATAAAGACAGGTATTAGATTTGCCCTTTTGCCCTCAGAGGCTGGTCCTAGACTGAATAGAACTATTCTAACAGCCTACCTAGGCTTCCTACATATGAGAACAGTCACGGGAAAGAAAAATGAAATATATTTTGTATA
This sequence comes from Crypturellus tataupa, assembly GCA_034781795.1. Taxonomy (NCBI): domain Eukaryota; kingdom Metazoa; phylum Chordata; class Aves; order Tinamiformes; family Tinamidae; genus Crypturellus; species Crypturellus tataupa. The sequence continues at coordinate 2,674,245 of JAWLRI010000390.1, forward strand.
TGACCAGATCTTGCCCTGATGCAGAGGCATACAGCATGAAAATAAAGGTCGATAATATAAGTTCAGGCTGAAGATTAGTAAGTCAGACCATTCTTTGATAACTGAAGGATGAATTTTATGAGTTCCAGAGAATTTTAAAATATTACTTTAATTCAGTAGTCTCTACCCTATTCTTCTCTTTTTCTTCTCTGACTCCCTGACCCTTTATTAGTGGTGTTAACCTGAGCTTTCCTATCCAAAACCACATATGGATTGTACAAAGAAAGGTTTTCTATCTTACAGGACCTGATAAGTTCCTTTGTCGTTAACCTTAAATGCTTAAACTCTTGCTCTTTGTTTTCAATACATAATTTACTTTTGAACATTCATGACACTATAAAAACATGCAAATATCACTCAATTGCATTTCTGGTTGATATAAAGAGATATATAGAACATGGGAACAATTTTAATTCATCCTAGAAAGACAATATAGACAGTGAGTGAAAATTCACACAAGATTCACTCTGTATTAGAATATATAAGGTACATGATAAGTCTGTCTTTTCAACAAAAAGCAGGGTAATTCTGTCTGTTCTATTATAAATGAAATACATTTTTTTTACCCTAGCAGAAGGGAGAACTGACATACTAGAGCCATCCAGGGAGGCCAAAGTAGCTGGTCAAGGTAGTTGGAGCACAGGGCATGTGAGGAGAGGATGAGGAAGTAGGGTTGGCTTAGCTGGAGGAAGAGAAACCCAGAGGGAAACATTCTTGCTGTCTACAACTACCTCATCTCTGTACCCTTGTGCAGAGAAGACCGAGCCAGGCTCGTTCCAGAGATGTGCTGTGAAAAAGCAAAAGGCATGAGATACGGGAGGGAACATGCAAAAGTTGAGCTCCATATAAGATTTATTTATTTATTTATTTTGTTGACTGTGAAGATGGGTAATCAAACAGCGGCACAGGTTGTCAGACCGTGGCATCTCCATTTCCAGACAGATTCAAAGCGCAGCTGGACAAGGCTTTCAACAACATACACTTGCTGAAGCTGCTTTAGGTAATCAAATGAGAAATAAAAGAAATGAGATATCAAATCAAATGAGAAATAAAGTGAGAGCAGTTGAAACACATTTGAGTTTGTTTCGATCTCTTGATATCTGGGTACAATGACCCAGGCATTATTTTGTCAGCAACTGACTTCCCTCAGGAAACTTTGAGTAATTTTCTGGGCCCTTTGCTGAGTTCCTGTGCTTGCCACCAATATGAGCTCTTAGTTTCTTCTTACGTGAAGGCCCCGACTATAGCACACTACACAGAATGCAGAGAATATTTCTTTTTTTCATTAATCTCTTCATTTTCTATCCCAGAAAAAAACAGTGCTGTCTTCACAATGGAGGTCTTATACTTTTGATTTCTCATTTTGACTAATTAAAAGTATTTTTCATCTGAATTTGTATTTACTTTCCCACTTGGATTGTCAGAGATTAATACTGAACACTTTTATTTCTAGAAGTATACAAACATTTCAATTTCCAAGAAACATTGCATAAATGTTGAATCATTTCCTGAACATAATGAAAAAACAAGTGATCATTTAAGTAATATTACATTTGGAAACAATAGGAAGTAACACAGGAATAACAGGAAATTCTGCACATTGCTTTTTAATCCTTCAAATAATTTCCCATACGACTTGGAATATTATTCATAAGGAATGAAGTTACTGTATTAATCACTGAAAATTCTAGAGGGCTACGTTTACTGTTTCTCTTGACACTTTACCCATTTTTTTTCTTTTGGTATGACTATTTGCACTCCTGGGAGAAAAATAATTTGACATTTATGTCAAAAAAAAATGAATATGGATCAATTTGACAGATCTTGTCAGGAAGATCCGCACATCTCCATTATATGAAAAACAAAGAGAGGTAAGACAAAGAGCAGAGTTATTGAGTGCAGGCAAAGAAGAGACAGGTGCTAATTACACTGCAGTTTCCTCGTACTACATTATATATGTAAGTAAAACTATGTACTGTTCCACATAATTTGTTGAGTCAAGTGGGGCTTTTTCAAGATCTAATTCCTTTAATGAGCATGAAATTTCATTTGCAGCTCCATCTATCTGAAAAATGGCAAGAGGATGATTAATTATCCATTGTCTAGAAGAGAAATTATATTAAGTGGCAAGATTTTGTGACTCGTTTACCATTCACGTTGAAGGCACGTATGAGGAATGATTTGCCTGTTCAGTATATCTCATAGATTTTCCAGCGTTAATTGCTGTTTCAGTCTCCTTGTCTTACTAATTTTATTCTTTTTTCTGTGCCTGCACTCATTAAACTCTTATTGCAGGTATTGCCTGACCTTGCACAAGAAGTGTCTTGATTATAGAAAGTTGTTCCAGAAAGTTTGGGGAAAGCAGCTCCTGTCTGCAGTGAGTCACAAAGCTGCATAGGAAGTAAGTGGGTTCCTCTTCTGTGAATTTATATTTACGTCAAGGAGTTGATAGTGGTTTATGACATCCTGCTCAGCTTATGGGACGTAACAGAGGTACTCATCTGGAGGCAGGGTACCTGAAGTCCATCAAAAATAAGTGTCATAGCACAGAAATAGGCTCTACAGATATTCAAGAGCTAGTAAACCTAGCTGAGAGGCAAAGCCCACACAAGAGAAATCTTACAGGAGAGCAGCAGAAGTACGTGAGTAGCAGACATGATTCAGTGCATCTGCTGCCAGAAAGGTGCCATTTAGCTCCGACTGTGAAATCAATCCTTTCACTTAGCAGCCTTACCAGAAAGCTGGCTGCCCTCTCTTGAAGATAAGTGTTTTCACCAGTACAATAGTCCCTGGGGGCAGTGTGGGGAGAACAGGCACACAGAAGTTTCCAAAAAGAGACAAACAGGAATACACCTACTAGCTTGAGTGTGACCAGTGTTATTCTGATTATAGCCAAATAAATACAAGAAAATAAACAGCACGGTGTAAAAGACCAGAATTCAGCTGTGGGTCTTGCCAGAGGCACTTCCCAAAGGTATGTTGCCAATAAAAGCTTACATAACTTCTATTAGCTTTTTAAAATGCTAAGATGTATCTCTGTAATGGAATAATATCTATTGCTCTTCATCTTCCCTGTTCTCTCCTGCCTTAACTTTTCTCAATTGCTTCAACTTTGCACGAATTAGAAAGGAAAAAGAAATTACCAAGCCTTTTCAGGAAATCTCACTCATTAGATACTCTATATGCTTATGAAAGACACTTCATCAAAGAAAAGGATATAAGTGAAAAAGAAATCCAGAGGGAAAATACATGATATATATGCTGTAACCATGTTCAGTTAAGAGAACAAGTATTTCTATAAACTGGAATAGAGAGAGTTACTAATCACAGCATAGTAGAATCAATTTTTTTTTTCAAATATAGCATTAGTCATATGATACAACATATATTTTAATATACAGAATACATTTACCTTTTTATAACTAAATGCTCAATTCACAACTAACAACATGAGAAAAACTTACCCTCTGGTTCTTTAACTACTGGCTAGGTTATGATACTGAACATTTGGTGGAGAAACTTTCTAGATCTTTCAGTTTCTAAAGGCATGCAATTTGAGATTTTGTTAAATAAACTGTTATTTGATTTAGTTAATTGGGAATTTTTAAGCTTATAATAAAACCCTAAAGTCTTGTTCTTTAACACTATAGAAAATGGCAGAAAGCTTACTGAAGTCAGGCTGGTGCTCAAAAAATGGGAAAGAAGATTATTGTGCAAAGGTTATTGTACATACATTATTTTTTATTAGCTCAGAGGATGATAATCAGCGGTGCTGAGTCTAGTTGGAGGCCTGTGGTTAGTGGTGTCCCCCAGGGGTCAGTCCTCGGTCCAGTCCTGTTCAATTTATTCATCAGTGACCTGGATGAGGGCACGGAGTGCTCCCTCAGCAAGTTTGCAGATGATACGAAGCTGGGAGGAGTAGCTGACACCCCAGAGGGCTGCGCTGCCAT